>JALIZH010017456.1:0-5000 GCA_030522465.1 Rhipicephalus appendiculatus
CTATCTAGGGTGAATAGCGCGAAATCGGACGTCTTTGCAGTCAGTCCTTGATCCTTTCGTTAGTGCGTATGTTCATCGACAAATTTTCTGCTCTTCATTCTAGAAGAGTACTGGCATTTTGTGAAAATCCAGCCGGCAGAATATAAACAACGAAACCCACAGAAAAAGTATGAGAGCAGTAGAAGAGAAATAGTTAGTTGTCTTTTTTTTCTCGTTCTTTCTTCTCTCTGAATTGCGAAATGAGACGAGCCACGCGAGTCACCTAATCGGCTTATTACGCGTCTTACGAAACACGCACGACACGCGTAGTTACTGAAGCCAGTTTGCCTGAAGCGAATTTTTACACGAAGCAATGCAGTTAGATGTTCATTTTAGAAACAGCAGATGCTAATGGAGCCACTTCCAGGACAGTGTTGCAGAATTTTCCCCGTATTTCGCGCTACTAGAAGAATTCCAGGGTCACGCGGAGTATTCATGATGCTAGATTGACAATTGTCGAGACATTTACACAAGCGAAAATATAACCACGAAATGATTCGACTTCGATGAAGAGAAAAATTATGTAGCCCCCATACGTGCGTTTAGGGGGCGATTAAGGAGCTAGGTGGCAATTTTTTTTAGGGGGGTCCTAAGCAAGGGCATCGTCATCATGATACCAGGAGAAATCAAAGATGCCTAAATTGCTTTCAAAGTTGGTTCTTAGTATTCACCGGTGCATGTTTTGAACGTAATTTATTTTTTAATTTGCTTACATACCTACACGCAATCAGTTCCGTCTACGGCATGTCGCAATCGTCGTCGCTTGTCCCTTGGCGTAAAAAATTGTTTGCTAGTGTAAATGCGGAGGTAACTCTGTGTACAGATCGCGTGGTTGCGCCTACGTCATTTTAGTCGCGTGGTTACTCTGTACCAGATCGCGCGACTGCACCCACATATAATTGCTGAATGCTGAATTATAGTTAGCTTATGTCAATATTCAGGACATCTCGCAGCAAAAAACAATGCTTAACCCACTTCCTTGCATCACAGCATGCATTCTAATTTAAAAAGTGTCATGAATGTTAAATGCTAACACCTTCAAGTTTACTTACTTTAAATACATTACAACCATCTTTTTTCTTTTTTCAAAATTTCATCGTAAGAAAGCTTGCGCTTCATCAAACAAAAGCTCGCGTGCAAAAGCTAAATCAATTTACACGGGCGAAATATAGTTTAAAGCTTGTATAATTTTTCAGTAAACCACAAAAATGTTTTAAATGCGAAGCATTCTTTAGTGAACTTCGGCGACTTTGAGCCTGCCTGCCTATCTATCTATCTATCTATCTATCTATCTATCTATCTATCTATCTATCTATCTATCTATCTATCTATCTATCTATCTATCTATCTATCTATCTATCTATCTATCTATCTGCCTACGACTTTGTGCTCTCCCAACCGTATCGTCAATGGGATTTATACCAACATTGGTATGGCATAACATGACTGTACTAGGAACACGAATGACTGGTCATATCATGAAAATCATGACTAACATGTCATAAATCGTATGATTTACACGCCATGGCCGTGGTGCTTCTGCGGCCGTTCCCTTAACTTGATATATCCAAAAATCGGCATGATGAGACAGTTTTGCATGACTAACAGAAATGACAGGTGG
This sequence comes from Rhipicephalus appendiculatus, assembly GCA_030522465.1. Classification (NCBI taxonomy): domain Eukaryota; kingdom Metazoa; phylum Arthropoda; class Arachnida; order Ixodida; family Ixodidae; genus Rhipicephalus; species Rhipicephalus appendiculatus. The sequence goes on from JALIZH010017456.1 coordinate 1,661, forward strand.
AAATATGAAGATCATGACGTGCATGTCATGTACAACATGATTTGCATGCCACCCTCATGGTTCGTTGACGGCCGTTTCGCTAGCTTGATATGCAGCAAATTTGGTATTGCGTGACGTGACTCTATGACGGACATAAACGGCAGGTGGTTATATGGAAATCATGGCATGTCATGTGGAACATAACTTGGATGCCACGCTCATGACAAGCTCGCGGCCGTTTCGCTAGCTTGATATACACCAAATTTGGTATTGCGCGACGTGGCTGTTCGACGAACATCAACGGCAGGTGGTAATATGGAAATCATGACATGTCATGTGCATCATGACTTGCATGCCATCCTCATGGCACGCTCGAGGCCGTTTCGTTAGCTTGATATACACAAAATTTGGTATTGCGTGACGTGACTGCATAATGAACATAAATTACAAGTGGTAATATGGAAATCATGACATGTCATGTGCAACATGATTTGCATGCCACGCTCATGGCACGCTCGCGGCCGTCTCGATAGCTTGATATACAGCAAATTTGGTATTACGTGACGCGACTGCATGACAAACATAAATGACGGATGATAAAATGAAAATTATGAAATCCATGTCATGTACAACATGATTTAAATGCCACGCTCGCGGTGCGCTCACGGCTGTTTCTCTAGCATGATATACAACAAGTTTGGTATGCATGACGTGACTGCATGAAAAACATAAATGACAAGTGGTAACATAAAAATCATGACATGTCATGTACAGCATGACTTGCATGCCACGCTCATATTGCGCTTGCGTCCTGTTCGCTAGCTTGATATACACCAAAATTGGTATTGAATGTCGTGGCTGTATGACGAACATTAGTGACATGTCCTAACATGTAAATCATGACATGAATGTTATGTACAGCATGATTTGCTCCTGCTGCCTGCCTCGCATTGCATAGATTCCCACAATGTGTGGGATCTGCCGGTTTTTACAGCGAAAGCTGTTATGAGATCACAACAAGGGTCGATTCTGTGCCGCAGTTGTCCGCCGCCACCGCCGCCGCCGGTATCCGTAACCAATATCGCACGAAATAAGAAAAAACTAACTAAATAAAAAAACACCTATGACAGAATGGGAATCGAACCCGGGTCCTCTGCGTGGCAGCCCAGCACTCTACCACTGAGCTACGCCGCTGCTCGAAACTGCGGTGCAAACTGACCCTACGAAGGCTTCATATCGGGTAAGGAATCACGTTAACGTGTGTTGTAAAGCGTTTTAGCAGTAAAGTAAGAACCAGGCGTCACACAATGCGAATTGCGTAAGGAGTGGGTCGTTCATGCTCCAACCCATTACAAAAGCCTAAGGCATAATTATTGCGACAGCAATTATATGGACACTCTCGGCTGCTTTTCGCCGTCATGCTCCGTATATGTGTGTATATATATATATATATATATATATATATATATATATATATATATATATATATATATATATATATATATATATATATATATATATATATATATATATACAAAAGCCACGAAGCAAGTGAGATGGCGCAAAGTGCGCGCTCGGCGCCCCACTCGTTGCGATGCGTTGGCTCCCCTTGTACTTTGGCCTGGAGGGCGTAGTCGCCTTTGCCCGGGCGCGCGCGCGCTATCTTGGGGTGGGGGGACGGGGGGCTGCGTCGGAAAGACTGCGTTTAGGTTACAGAGCGCACAAAGGTGACTTCGCTCGCTGCAGAGGCCCCGTTTCCGAAAGAAGCATGCTGTTCAAACACAGTGAAGTAACAACTGTGACACTTGTTGGTTCGCGCTCGTCCTGCGTATACCTGTGCGTGTTTCGTGAGTCCTTTGCGCTTGAGCAGTGCGCTCCAAGTTTCGATTTGCATGCCGTTCTTCGCGTGAAATACCAATGTATTGCTATCGCATTCATTGCTTTGCCCTTGCGGCGAAACGGTGACTTTTTTTTCATCGTCCTCAGCCACAGCATCAACAAAGTGCACATAATTCGTTACAAGAGTGTAGCAGGCACCGCGCTTTTCCGAAGAATGACGAATAATGGCATAGTAGACGCTTCCCCACTGCAAGTGGGCTTGTAGTAGTTGCCCCAAGAGTGTTTAAAAAAGGCTAAAGGCCTCTCTCCCAGCTTTCGATGTGGCTGTGCTCCGCGTTCTGCGCAGGCCTGGCGGTTTTCTTTTCTTAATACTGTCCGTATTTAACACTGTGTGCGGCGTTCTACTGTGTTTTTTAGTACTGCGGTAATGGCAAAGCCCAAACTTCGCATTTTAATTGCGTCAGAAACTGTACGGACGCTGGAGACACATTCATGCCGGCGATTTCCTATGGTACATACGAGTATGTGCGGCATGTTGAGGGAGGGTTAAGTGGCCTCCAGAGATGATAATGATGATGATGATGATGATGATGATAATAATTAAAATAACATGAATAATATCTGGGTTTTAACGTCCCAAATCCACGATATGATAATGAGAGACGCTGTAGTGGAGGGCTCCGGAAATTTCGACCATCTGGTGTTTTTTTAAAGTGCACTGACATCGCAGAGTGCACGGTCCTCTACCATTTCGCCTCCGCCAGAATGCGACCGCCACGGCCAGGATCGAACCCGCGGCCTTCGGGTCAGCAGCCGCGCACCGTAACCACTGTACCACGCAGCCGGACTTGGCCCACAGAAAAACGCAATAGGGGCTGCGAAACGGCCGAAGCCTCCCAATCAGTGGACGTATCGTCTGGCACCGTTCAATATGCTCTGTCGCATCTCGGTTGCTATTGCAAGCATGAGGCATGAATGCACAACACGCTGATCTTAAGTATCGATGACCATGCGACTAAAGGAAGTTTACGAGCAGCACTTCATGCAACAGTGAGCACGAGACCGAATGGTAAACGATTTTAGTTTTGGCACGCAAATCGATCATACGGGGGCCCAATATGATGTTACAAATAATATTCAATGATGCATTATGGTTCTGCAAAACCCAATTTTATATGGTTTCGTGACCCGTAGGCAGTACCTCTACATTTAACATCACATATCCACAAGAACTCCGGCATCTTCATTTAATAGATCGGTTAGCGGAAGTGCACGGTCATAATTTGTATACAGAGGTCAAGCCACTGTTCCAAGCGTTACACAGGAGCGAGCTGGAGTATTGATCTCGGCGACCGATTCCTTTTACCAACTTAGTACTCACTTATTCATGCATCACTCAATGACCTATCCACCAGCGCTTCTCACTCACTCGCTAACTTATTCGCTCACTCACTCACTAACGTACTCGCTCCCTCATTCACTCACACTCACTCGCTAACTCACTCACTCACACACGCTCGCT
>JALIZH010017456.1:7500-13951 GCA_030522465.1 Rhipicephalus appendiculatus
AAAAACTGGCTGATTTAATTCGCTTGCACGGGGTTTTTCTGCGTAGTTTGTTGCTTTTTGGGTTTAGTTTGTTTTATCGCCCTCGTGCTTAGATGGATCTGATTGCGATCCCGTGGGTCAGGTACATATTTGTGTGTTACAATATTAAAGCATAGTTGGAAGTCAGCGCTTGTCCTTGTCATTTCTTCGTCTGCTGCGCACCTTTTTGTTCTGAAGCCAGGCCCGCAGCCAAGAATGTTTTCCCGGGAGGGGCCTACTAGGTGAGGACCTTACTATTTTTTTTTTATTTTCATGACTTATTTTTGGTAAAACACCCCCTTCCATCAGAAATTTCGGGGGAGGCCCGGGCCCCTAAGGCACCCCTTCTCTGGCTATGGGCCTTGCTGAAGCTTTAACATTATGGAATACCAACTAGCCAGATCCCACACCTTGTTCCAGAGTTGTCATTAGGAAGAAGTACTCCAACTATTAGCGAAATGTTAGCAGTAGCTTGGAGTTACAGAACGAATGCGAAGAAAATGGAAGTCAGAGAAATAAATGGTGCGACGAAACTACGTTAGCGTACCACGGAGTCCACTCGCGCAAAATAAGGGATACTCTCACACTTCTGGTAAACTCGCCTTCGCCCATCAGTGCACAGAAATAGGATGATTATGACGACTAACTTATATGTAAACTACGTTACACACAATTTGCAGTCGTAGAGACATTTTAGAAAACAACCACGCGGTTGTCGTGCTATATACGGTGTCGTCGGCGCATGCGCAGCTTGCACGTGCACGTTTAGGAGGTCTTCAGAAATGCGAGAGACGCATCTCTCTCTCAATATGAGAATTGAAACTTGAGCTAGTTGGTACGGATTCATCTTGATTTTAGCAGAGGACTGAGGGACTTCTTTTGTACTTCACCTTTATATTAGCATGTTTTTTCCTAATAAAATCAGTTGCGTGTTAGCGCCCGTGTTGTGCACCTTCTTTTCTTAGTCCTCGTCCCTCAGTGCGCTGCTAAAATCAAGATGTCTCTCTCAATAACGCAACTACGCCACAGATTCGTTCAGTTCTCTCTGCGATAGTGTTTTCCCTCGAGAATGATTCCCTCCCATTCACGTCGAATCCTCATACGGTGACATGGGATAAATAGCCACAGAAGATACTCTGTGAGCCTATTTACTCTGGGGCTATATTGAGCTCCTCGATAACAGGGAGAAAAGAGACTGCATGAGTGTTTACCTCTTACACGACGCAAGTGCCCCTTTCCGGGCTGTTGAATATGAACGTAAACAAATATTTCTCCGCGAGGATCTCCCAGAAGACGTCATATATTCAATTAAACATTTATTTATTTATTTATTTAGATAGATAGATAGATAGATAGATAGATAGATAGATAGATAGATAGATAGATAGATAGATAGATAGATAGATAGATAGATAGATAGATAGATAGATAGATAGATAGATAGATAGATAGATAGATAGATAGATAGATAGATAGATAGATAGATAGATAGATAGATAGATAGATAGATAGATAGATAGATAGATAGATAGATAGATAGATAGATAGATAGATAGATAGATAGATAGATAGATAGATAGATAGATAGATAGATATTAGGTTAGTTAGTTGTTCGTATTCGTAGCTCCTGTCATTTCAGTAGCGCTCTTTAGTTCGGCGAAACATAGTCGTTGAGCTTCAACAGTAAGAGATAAGAAAAGATAATAAACAGAATAGTGTGTTCTGAAATGATTAAGTGTTGACAGTTATGTGCCTGAATATATGAAATGTGATTAGCATGAACTTTTTTCTTGAGTTTTCATGTTATACGGGCACGGACATCTTTCTTTCTTTGTTTGTTAAAAAGGACGTCATATTGCATTGTTCTTTATGGTCAGAGATGGTCCAAAAAGATGTATTTACTGCAACTGTTTATTGCCATGTTATTTATTTTTTTATTTATTTTTTATTGAATGCAAAGCATTTCTTAGAGAACTGTAGGCACTTTGAACATTTCTATCTACGTATCTAGTTATCTATCTAGCCGCCTACGTCTGGGTGCTGTCGTGATGACCTATGGTAGACCAAAATTAGTGTGGGAGGGTAAGAGGGTTTGACGAATATGTCTGGCTGGTCATGACATGAATAACGTGAAAAATCCAGTCGCGTACGTCGTCAAACCCTTTCCTCCAGACACGTGTGGCACACACCACATTCTTTATTTACTTGTTCATTTTTCTTTTCGGGTACTCCATTAATTTTTTTTTCGCTGCACAACGTACAGATGTGGAGTAGCCAAAGTGACATAAGCCTGAAATCTCCAAAAGGGAACTACTTAGAACAGAGCAAAAAAAGAACAGAAAGATGACTTTTGTGATGTGGAAATTTGGTCAACTTATTCGTACGGCAGACAACACACTAGTCGTGATGTCATGAATTTACAGAGCAGCCTCGGATCACGAACAATTTTACGGTAAAATATACACAGTCATCAGCCAAGATTTCAAGTTGTACTCGACATGGCTGGCTAGATTGTGATTGTTTACATAGATGAAATCAAGCATGGCGCGAGGCATGCTAAATACCCGCGGCCCCCGCCGATGAACGTGGACTATCCGGGATACCGTATGATCGTGTATTTCACCCCTAACATATCACGTTTCTTAAAATGTAATCATTACCCTTCTTTTGACGGTAAAAATTCTTCACAGCAGTATGTGGCGACGTAGCGTGATGTAGAAGTCCAGGACGCAACCAGCGAATCGGTAATTATGCGAATGCATCGAATACATTCCTAATATGGTTTGGTCGACTCGTACCTATCCAATACGTAACATAAGCGAGCGTATCACCTACTTCATTATTCAAGCTCCATTTAGATACGGTGCCAAAATGCTCTTGGGCCTAAGACCACGAGATAGGAAAACATATGCCATCGCACATTCGGAGCCGTGGCCTTTGAAAAATTTGCGTTCTTTCTTTTGTAAACTTCAGTGCAGTTAACCTTTTTAACAGCTGTTAGACGTACGTTCCGGAACGCTACCTCTTTCACCATGACATAAGGTAACATAACCTTGAGAACTGCTTCGACGTGTTTCTGCTGCCATACGACGGTATCCGTATACACCTCCGAGGGTGCGTTGTTCCAATGAACGGAACTGGTGTTCGCCCGCCGTGCGCCGACCACCATCCGCGTGCGGTGCGGTGGAGCCAACTTCTCTCTCGCAACAGCGAGCCAACTGAGCGGGAGTGCCGGGCGGTGGACCAAGTTTTCGGACGGCGGCGTCTCCGCGTCCGAGGCGAGCTCGGCGCGTGCGGACCCGTGATAAGAACCCCACCCCCTCCCGTCTACCGCCTCGTCACTCCTCCCTCCATAGCCCCGAGGCGACTCTTTGTTTCTTTCGTCTATCTTTTTTTTTTTTCCGCTCTTTATAGTTCGCCCTGTCGGCCGGCCGCCACCGGTGCCAACCGCAGACCGCGCGCGGCTCAAAACCAGGACGTGCGCGGATCACGCATCGCTGGCGACCGACAAACCTCTGCTCGCCTGTGACGCGCCTGATCTATAGAAAATGAAAAATATGTACGTATATATCAAGAGAGAGAGAGAGACAGGCCAATCGCCGAGACGGTGTGAGGAAAGAAGTGGAAATCGGAGAGTGCGTATAGTTCTGGAGTGCGGAGGGTTTCGTCGGGTGTGCCAGTGACGAAGAGGGCGCACCCGCGCGTATCAACCGCAAAAGCCTCAGTGCCCGCCGAGAGACGTAGAAAAATACGAGGAGAGGAGGAAGTGTGGGTGCACTTGTTGGGGGCCACACTGCGCACTATGCAAGGTGGGTGAGTGAGTGGCTCGTCTTCGTCAACGGTGGTGCGTTTCGGGCGCGTCGCGTGCCAGGCGCGTGAATGTGGCTCGTGAGATATGAGTGTAGAAGCTGGTGAGCGAGCGGACCGCAGTTGGCAATGCTTTTTGGTGGATGCGAGGCAAGGAGGCGTTGTTTTCTGCGCGACTGATCACGGCCCGACCTAGAGAGCCGCCACCCGGAGGTCACGGGTGGCACCTCGTGAGCGACTGCTGTTTTCGAGTCGTGCATTTGCGTTGAACGAAGTGATTCATTGTGTCACATTAGTCCTCGGCATGGGCTGGACGTGTGCTCAATGCACGGCTAAACGGTATGGCCGTCGTAAATTGCGCCTACAGCGACTCTTTTATAGTTGTAATTCCTAAGTCAGAACCCCGATATGGTAATGAGGGGCGCCATAGTGAAGGGCTCCGGAAAATTCAACCACCTCGGGTGGTTCTTTAACATGCTCCTAAATTTAAGTGCATGGGCCTATAGCATTTCGGCTCCGTTGAAACTCTGTCATTCATGCCTTTCATGGAAGGACTATCTGTGGGTGTCACTGAGGTAGCGCATGTGTAGTGCTTGACGTATGAGTACGGGAGATGCTTCATGTTTGAAAGACCGCAATATTAACACCAGAAATCGCGACGAACAAATACAGGACGTTAAGTTGTGTTATAGGTTAAGGCGTTCGGCGCTTCACCTTGCCTCCATCACCAAAGATTCCCTCCTATTGAATTGAAGATGAATAGCACTATGGCGGGTGACAACAACGCGAGAATTTCTTTCAGATCGGCCCCTCATTTGGTCACTGACATGAACAAACTTCCTGCCTTTTTCCCTTGCTCCTGCTTTTTTCCATGAATGCACACATAAATTGTTGTTCATAAAGTCAAGCAAAACAAACCATATTGGAGGGAAACCGCGAAAAACGAAAGACCAGGCAGAGAAAGACACAAACAACAGCGCTGTTTGTGTATTTCTCTGCCTGGTCTTTAGTTTTTTGCGCTGTTTCCCTCCAATATGTCGTACCAACACGCCCAAGCAACCACTTTAGAACAAACCAACCAACCAATCAACAAACGAACGAAAAAAATAAACGGGATGCATAGATTTCGCAAATACACACTAACAAATTTTGGTTTATCACTGAAAGGCGTTCGCTCACTTAGTCCGCAGCCGTGGTACAGTGAGTACGGTGCTCGGCCGCGGGCCCGAAAGACGCGGGTTCGATCCCCTCCGCGGCGGTCGCACTTCAATGGATGCGATATACTATATAAAGGCCAGTGTACTGTGAGATACCAATGCACGTTAGAGAACGCCAAGAATGTCGAAATTTCCGGAGCCCTCCACTCTGGCGTGCCTCAGAATCATATCGCGGTTCTGCCACGTAAAACACAAGATATTATGATACGCTCGCTCATATCCGTAACGCAAGCGTCCTGGGGTGTTCAAAAGCGGTTAATTTTGCCGTACAGATATATCTTTGTTTCGCGCCCTTCATTAGGCAACTTCAATGTCCTAGCACCTCTTATTTCATATTCTGATGTCGGTGTTTTTCCTTTGTTGTCGGCAGCGGCTCGCTGCGCACGGAGTCGCGCACCTCAGCAGTTTCAATAACTTTTTGCATCCATCCATCCCTCTATCCTTGTTCTTTCACCATAATAAGCTCGATTAACCCAGAGATAATGATGGCTGTAGAAATGCGCGGAGCAAGTCCACAAGGAGGAATTACTCCCTTGCTGAAGCTTTGCTGGAGGAGGAATTGCCTTGGCGAGCGAACGCTCAGAGCCAAATCCGAAAAGTGGCAATCGTCAACAATGACCAACGCTCTTAGGGGCCGCGACTTGAAAACAGGCGCGGTTTCTAGACGCGAGAGCGTCACCTTTCTCTGATAACCAATTGCAAAAGCTATCAATCATGAATGTTAGGGGGGACGCAGGGCTACACTGCTTGAGAATTGCAGCTCTTTGCGGCAGAAAACCCATTCTAAATTGTCTCCGGGGTTTGATAATTCGGGAGTCTCCATAAACTGTCCTTCTTCGGAGAAATTCTCGCGCAGAGAAGAAACTATTTATGAAACTCTTATGAAACTAAAAGAGCACTGATTACCTACAAGCATATATACTTGTTTATAAACAACGTCGTTGTTAATTATATATCCTCCAAGCATCTAGTCCATGAAATGTGCGAACATCTCTTTGTACACTTCCTTATTTAAAGGTCCGCTTCGGTGGAACCGTGGCTACGGTGCTCGGCTGCTGACCCGAAGGTCGCGGGTTCGATCCCGGCTGCGGCGGTCGCATTTCGATGGAGGCGAAATGGTAGAGGCCCGTGTACTGTGCGATGTCAATGCATGTTAATGAACACCAGATGGTCAAAATTTCCGGAGCCCTCCACTACGGCGTCTCTCATAATCATATATTGTGGTTTTGGGACGTAACACCCCAGACATCATCGTCATCCTTATTTAAAGCCATAGCTTATCCGGGCATAAACAATCAGGGCTACGTGATCAAAGAATAGTTATAGATTGCCCTCGTGCGAAGTGCCGTCGGCGTGTTATTGGGGCGGGGGGATATTCGTCCTTCCTTCCCGATCACCTGAGGGGGCGC
>JALIZH010017457.1:0-21500 GCA_030522465.1 Rhipicephalus appendiculatus
ACCAGCCATTTATGTTCGTCATACAGTCATGTTATGCCATACCAAATTTGGTATAAATCCCATTAACGATACGGCCAGGAGAACACAAAGTCGTAGGCGGCTAGATAGATAGATAGATAGATAGATAGATAGATAGATAGATAGATAGATAGATAGATAGATAGATAGATAGATAGATAGATAGATAGATAGATAGATAGATGGATAGATAGATAGATAGATAGATAGATAGATAGATAGATAGATAGATAGATAGATAGATAGATAGATAGATAGATAGATAGATAGATAGATAGATAGATAGATAGATAGATAGATACGCTCAAAGTCGCCGAAGCTCGCTAAGAAATGCTTCGCATTTAAAACCTGACGGTGGTCACAACGAACATTTTGCGATTTACTTGTATGACGCACGTGTTAGCATTTGCTAGTTAAAGCCGGAACTTTAAACCTTCAATGCGTACTTGCGCGATTCTGTGTGATGACGACCAGTTCAGATTATGGGTGGTCGCGGAGTGCGCGATGTTTATCGCGCACTTCACCAGTCAGCATTTAACTGCTGCACGGCGCGCACCGCGGTCTGAGGCTCTGCTGAGCTTCATAGTCAAGGTTACCACGGTTCTACGTCAAGGCTACTCAAAACACTAACATGAGACCCACATTATCACACTTTCCCATGCGACCGGCTGCGGAGAACGCGAGTAATTCGCTTACCCAACAAGTTCGCAACGGCCCGTATCCAGAGCTCTTGCCGTTCTGCTTCGTGCAACAGCTACGGAAATCGGTAAAACTGAAGTCATTTACGTCCGTGGCAATTCACAACGCAACAGCAGCGTCGACTGAAGCCTTTCTGACCTTTCTTCGTAGCGCGCCTAGCTGTTGCGTCTGCTCTTGTTTTCGCCGTCGTTCTGGCACGCACTTCATGGAGGTTCGGTTGCGCGTCCGACTAGCGGAGAGACTTCCATATTTTACAGCGCGAGAAGACACCACAGAAAGGAAGGCACACAAGACACACGGAGCCTTCCTTTCTGTGGTGTCTTCTCGCGCTGTAAAATATGGAAGCTAAAAACCAACTCGCCCAACATATCGCCTAGCGGAGAGAAATTAGTTCTTTTTCTAAGTGTTCAACGCGCCAACACAGCAAATATTTAGGTTAATCGTTTGTTTCCAACGCGCTAGTTGCACCTGGTTGCCCAGCAAACTGTGCAAGGGAGCCGGACTTTGCACTACCCAAAACTGCTCCGACAGGTGGCGCTAAGTGTCTGCAAAACTCCAGAGTCTGACGTCTATATCAAGGTAGTGTCTATATTGCCAGCTGCCGGCCAAGTATATCGGTCGACCGGATGCCGGCAGTTCTTTCCTATTGGCTGCCCGTGACCACATGACTTCTCTGCGGGACAGCCCCCCTGTACTGCCTGTACGCCATCGGCTGTCCCACGTGTAGTTGGTAACGGCGCTCCACGTGAACAAGTGGCTCTTTTTCTCGTCGCTGCCACTTGTCAACACGAAAAAGTGCCGCCAGATTTGACTGGCCTTATAGTGAGCAATAGCCTATAGTGACGGCAGGTAAGGAAAGGCGCTAGTAAAACTGGCCTTATAGTGAGCAGTCGCTCTATAGTGAGAGCAGGTTGCGCTATACTGAGTCGGCGCAGCAGGCGAAGTAGGAGAGCGAAGCGATCCGTGATACTGAGAGCAGAGTATTAAGCCCCAACCACTGGCACGCGTATGCTCGCGTACGCTCGCGCCTACGCATCAAATGCGTCTCTAAGCGTCGGCCGCAGAGTGGTATACGCAACGAGGCGCTTCGAGGCGCGAGGGGTCAAGCACTGCTTGAAATTTTCGCCTACGTCACTACGCGTACGGCGGCGCCAACCAATCAGAGGCCGCGATGCCTCCGACCACTATGCCTAATGGCCGTCGCCTCTTCGGCGATGCTTCGGCGGCACACCTGAGTGCTGGGCGCACGCACGGAAACTACGGTCGAAACGCACCTGAGTGACCGCGTCGTCATCCAGTACGACAACGACACGGCGAACGACTGCGAGTGTTACCAGTGGGATGCGGTTTCGTGCCGAGTTCGAGCGACGCCGACAAATCCAGCGAATGCCTGCCGGCTGCCCTTGCGCCGGTTTTGAGTGCGATCGTACCATCGTACCGACTACTGCGGCGTGTCGCTGCTCCTGTGCTCTGATCTGTGTTTATCTGTGTTTATAGTGTAGACATGCTTCGGAGGTTTGAAGTCTTGAGCGTGAGCCCTCGCCTACTGCGAAGCAGGGGCGGCGCTAGCGGGGGTACGGGGGGGGCTGGAGCCCCCCCAGAATTCTCGCCTGCCCCCCCATATGCCCCTCGAAGAGCAAACATAGTGAAAAGAGAATGCAAAAGTTACACGTCTTCTTGCCCCCCCTGGACGAACTCACTTGGCGCGGGTGCCCCCCCCAGTGAAAAAATCCTGGCGCCGCCCCTGATGCGAAGTCAATTCAGAGCGGTGTCGTCTGCATTCAGCGCAGGCCTACCGTCGAGTTCGAGTGAGCCAGCTCATGTGAGGAACTCTGGTTGAAGGAAACTGACGGTCGTTGTGTCCGTTGCAACGTAAACACCATATATGATGCCCGAGACATGGCGTAGCGCTTGCACTGGGGTTTTTATCCGCAGTGTGTTTGTTTTGAATATCGTCATTCGCCTCATCATTGCCGAAAGCGAACCTCGCACTTGCCAACACATTTCGGCGATGTTACGACGTACATGAATGGATTTGCGGATTTTACGACGTTGAAACATTGGTTGGCTTCGGTGCAAATCCGAAGCGTTTGCGTACGTTGTCAAGCTAACGACAAGCGTGCGTTTGTTTGTAGCAGCGTGATTTCGTGCCGGGTACCTGCGACTCCAACACATTCAGCTGTCAGCGGTCTCGTTTACATTCATGTATAAAATAGAAGCTCGAACGTGCGCGAGTGTGGTGATCGAAAACGAAAGTTGCATGATTAAGTGCTGCTTGTGTTGCCTGCTATTTCACTTCTTGACTCTTGTTCTGCTTCTCTGCCATGCAACTACGCATTGGCACATGCCCAGTTGCACATAACTTTTTTTGCAGGTTGTCAATTCTGACACATATTCTCCCTAGTCTATTCTGATACTCATAAAATAGGGAGAATGCGAACAATGGTGTTTCTCGATTGTTTTACAGTTTACTTAAATATAACACACATTTTGTTTACACCTGGACAGCTAATTAGCTAACAAGCTTGTAAGTGAGTTAGAGGATATTTAGATTACCAAGATCGTACAAAAGCCTTCTACACAGAGGTTGGTTCCAATCTTTGACCTATATATGTAGCATCACGAAGAGTCAGGCGTGGTTTTTCGCGTTAAAGGAGCACTGACATTAAATTTCAAAGTCGAGATGTGCCCTTCATTCGATTGCTCGGTATGCATAGGTCGTCTTGGCCAAATTTGAATGCCGTCCGTCGCGTGGAAGTTATTTTATTTCGAGGGCAAACAGCGTATGAACGCTCAACGGAAAACTGAATGCCCTGCGACATCTACACTAGTGCAACGTGTGAGGTGTGATAGAATCACACTTGTGACGTACGCCAGTGATACGCTAGTAACAATGACGTCGACGGTCTGAGTGTGTTTATTGTGGCGCCGACGCCCGGCGATGGTCTCAGTAGTGGCTCTCCTTGCTGTGCTGATCTGTGCGTGCGGTAAATCGTGTCTCATCGACTGATTTGTCGTGTGCGAGCGTGAGTGCGATCATTCGGAGCGACACAGTACGTGCCAGGATGTCGGGGAGCCGCTGCGTAGTGCGAACCTGCCCGTCGAGGCGTGGAAAAAGCGGAAAGTGCGTGTCCTTTCATGCATTTCCAAGCCTCGAACCTCAACGCAGCCAGTGGGTCGCTTGTCGATGTTGACCGCGACGACGGCGAGGACGACGATGTTGACGACAAAGACATGGCTGCACGTGTGCTCCTAGCAGACGAAATGTCAGCGACGCCAGCTGGACGTGACGTCACCTTTTTTTGTGGCGGCGGGATCAGCTGCAGCGGCCCCGACGTGGCCGCGAGGTAGCGCTACCAGCACTACAATTTGGCGGGTTTTCCTCCCGTTTTGAATCGCGTTCGATACCGGATATATTAATCAACATTACTGGTACTTATTCGTCCCTCCGCTGCATTTTGAGTCCAGAATCGTTACTTGGGGGTCGATAGCTACTCGCGGATGCAAAAAAATCCACATGCGTAAATTTGATGTCAGTGCTCCTCGCGTTAAGAGATATTTAGGCTACCAAGAATGTGTGAAAGCCTTCTACACAGAGGTTGGTTCCCATCTTATGACCTATATATCTTGTATCACGAATAGTCAGGTGTGGTTTGTCGAGTTAGGAGATATTTAGACTACCTAGACCGTGTGACAGCCTTCTACACAGAGGTTGGTTCCAATCTTATGACCTATATATGTTGCATCACGAAGAGTCAGGTGTGGTTTGTCGCGTTAGCATATATTTAGGCTACCAAGAACGTGTGAAAGCCTTCTACGCAGTGCACAGCTGCAATCTTATGACTCATATCTGTCACGTCATGAAGTGTCAGGTGTGGTTTGTAGCGATAGAGGATATTTCGACTACAGACAACGTACAAAAGCCTTCTATACAGTGCTGAGGTTCAACCTTATGGCCGATATCTGTCACATCATGAAGTTTCAGGTGTGCTTTGTTGCGATAGAGGATATTTCGACTACAGTCAACGTGCAAAAGCCTTCTATACAGTGCTGAGGTTCAACCTTATGGCCGATATCTGTCACGTCATGAAGTTTCAGGTGTGGTTTGTAGCGATAGAGGATATTTCGACTACAGACAACGTGCAAAAGCCTTCTATACAGTGCTGAGGTTCAACCTTATGGCCGATATCTGTCACGTCATGAAGTTTCAGGTGTGGTTTGTTGCGATAGAGCATATTTCGACTACAGACAACGTGCTAAAGCCTTCTATACAGTGCTGAGGTTCAACCTTATGGCCGATATCTGTCACGTCATGAAGTGTCAGGTGGGGTTTGTTGCGATAGAGGATATTTCGACTACAGACAACGTGCAAAAGCCTTCTATACAGTGCTGAGGTTCAACCTTATCGCCGATATCTGTCACGTCATGAAGTGTCAGGTGTGGTTTGTTGCGATAGAGGATATTTCGACTACAGACAACGTGCTAAAGCCTTCTATACAGTGCTGAGGTTCAACCTTGTGGCCGATATCTGTCACGTCATGAAGTGTCAGGTGGGGTTTGTTGCGATAGAGGATATTTCGACTACAGACAACGTGCAAAAGCCTTCTATACAGTGCTGAGGTTCAACCTTATCGCCGATATCTGTCACGTCATGAAGTGTCAAGTGTGGTTTGTTGCGATAGAGGATATTTCGACTACAGACAACGTGCTAAAGCCTTCTATACAGTGCTGAGGTTCAACCTTATGGCCGATATCTGTCACGTCATGAAGTGTCAGGTGGGGTTTGTTGCGATAGAGGATATTTCGAATACAGACAACGTGTAAAAGCCTTCTATACAGTGCTGAGGTTCAACCTTATCGCCGATATCTGTCACGTCATGAAGTTTCAGGTGTGGTTTGTTGCGATAGAGGATATTTCGACTACAGACAACGTGCTAAAGCCTTCTATACAGTGCTGAGGTTCAACCTTATGGCCGATATCTGTCACGTCATGAAGTGCCAGGTGGGGTTTGTTGCGATACAGGCTATTTCGACTACAGACAACGTGCAAAAGCCTTCTATACAGTGCTGAGGTTCAACCTTATCGCCGATATCTGTCACGTCATGAAGTGTCAGGTGTGGTTTGTTCCGATAGAGGATATTTCGACTACAGACAACGTGCAAAAGCCTTCTATACAGAGCTGAGGTTCAACCTTATCGCCGATATCTGTCACGTCATGAAGTGTCAGGTGTGGTTTGTTGCGATAGAGGATATTTCGACTACAGACAACGTGCAAAAGCCTTCTATACAGTGCTGAGGTTCAACCTTATCGCCGATATCTGTCACGTCATGAAGTGTCAGGTGTGGTTTGTTGCGAATAGAGGATATTTCGACTACAGATAACATGCAAAAGCCTTCTATACAGCAAGAGTTGCGAAGTGGGCTTGTTGGTAAGTCATGATGAATTGGTTGCAGCGCGAACTTGAAACGAGGACACAAGAAGGAAGACGAACACACGCAGCGCTACTAGCAACAACAATGTTTATTTTTCGAGACCCACACCGCCCTAAGTATACCCCTACCTCAACAGCAAACAAAGGTCACGTGGTGATAACAACCGACATGTGCGAAGGAATCACCCATCTAACAACAACATAACAGGTGATAACCGGAGTAGCAGGATGTCAGCATTTTCGCAGGAACCTTAACTCTTTTGACGATAATGATATAGATGGCTTGCTTACGCATTTATCACCAAGAGCGTCGATGTGCTCAGCTTCTACGATGAGGCGGGTGATCTCGTCCTTGTGATGACCCAAAACGATGGTCCGGTCAAAATTTGGTCGACAACCGCACGACTGGGTGTGGAGAGCGAGGAAACCGTCAGGTGGCAGCTTTTTTGTCTTGTTTTCATGCTCTCGTAGCCGCACGTTTACACAGCGGCTAGTCTGTCCAACGTAGTATTTCCCACAGGACAGCGGGATACGGTAGATGACGAAGGCCTTGCAATCTATGAATTTGTGTTTATGTTTGATGCCACACTCTGCTTTTTCTATTCTAGAAGGGTTCGTTTTCGAACAGAGGCTCCCTAACTTGTTGGGCACAGAAAAAACCACCCTTATCTTTTCCGGTAGGCCCAATTTCTTGATGTTATGGGACAATTTATGAATGTATGGAATCACGGCTGTGTTCCTGTACTCAGGAGTAGCGAGCTCTCGTGTGTCAGGATCCCTCGAACGTGCACGAAGTTTCCTAAGATCCTTTTCTGCTACAGAGACCAATACATGTTCAGGATAACCGGCTTCTTTCAGGCGTGATATCTGTTGCGTGAAACTATGACTCATGAGGTGTGTGCACGACTTCTTTATATCGTTATCGAGGCACATAGCAGTAATGCCTCTCTTGGTCAGTTTTGAGTGGTTAGAGTGAAAGGGCAGTAGTCCTTTGTTGCCACGAGGTGCGTAATACCAGCATAGCTGGTTGTCCGAACAGGTTAGCATAAGGTCCAGAAATTTAATGCGCCCGTCAACTGGCCATTCTACCGTGACTTCCAATGGGTTAAGACAAGCACGAAACTCATTCAGCATTTCGGTACTTTCTTTCAAAAAACACTCAGATGGGCAGTCAATAAAAATAATAAAATCATCCACATATCGAAAAATTTTCGTACGTTAGTTCCCTCGAGGCGATTAGCCAAGCCTCTGTCAAGTTCAGCTAAAAGTAGATTACTCAACACAGGGGCGATACAGGAACCAATACAAACACCTCTTTTTTGCTGTAACACAGATTGATTCCATTGTATAAAGGTCGACGTTAAGTAAAATTTCAACAAACACGGGAAGTCGTCACCGGAGATGCCCGCTTCAGAAGTGAACTTAAGTACACCAGACTCATCTATGTTGAGTAATCTACTTTTAGCTGTCTTAACCCATTGGAAGTCACGGTAGAATGGCCAGTTGACGGGCGCATTAAATTTGTGGACCTTATGCTAACCTGTTCGGACAACCAGCTATGCTGGTATTACGCACCTCGTGGCAACAAAGGACTACTGCCCTTTCACTCTAACCACTCAAAACTGACCAAGAGAGGCATTACTGCTATGTGCCTCGGTAACGATATAAAGAAGTCGTGCACACACCTCACGAGTCATAGTTTCACGCAACAGATATCACGCCTGAAAGAAGCCGGTTATCCTGAACATGTATTGGACTCTGTAGCAGAAAAGGATCTTAGGAAACTTCGTGCACGTTCGAGGGATCCTGACACACGAGAGCTCGCTACTCCTGAGTACAGGAACACAGCCGTGATTCCATACATTCATGAATTGTCCCATAACATCAAGAAATTGGCCCTACCGGAAAAGATAAGGGTGGTTTTTTCTGTGCCCAACAAGTTAAGGAGTCTCTGTTCGAAAACGAACCCTTCTAGAATAGAAAAAGCAGAGTGTGGCATCAAACATAAACACAAATTCATAGATTGCAAGGCCTTCGTCATCTACCGTATCCCGCTGTCCTGTGGGAAATACTACGTTGGACAGACTAGGCGCTGTGTAAACGTGCGCCTACGAGAGCATGAAAACAAGACAAAAAAGCTGCCACCTGACGGTTTCCTCGCTCTCCACACCCAGTCGTGCGGTTGTCGACCAAATTTTGACCGGACCATCGTTTTGGGTCATCACAAGCACGAGATCACCCGCCTCATCGTAGAAGCTGAGCACATCGACGCTCTTGGTGATAAATGCGTAAGCAAGCCATCTATATCATTATCGTCAAAAGAGTTAAGGTTCCTGCGAAAATGCTGACATCCTGCTACTCCGGTTATCACCTGTTATGTTGTTGTTAGATGGGTGATTCCTTCGCACATGTCGGTTGTTATCACCACGTGACCTTTGTTTGCTGTTGAGGTAGGGGTATACTTAGGGCGGTGTGGGTCTCGGAAAATAAACATTGTTGTTGCTAGTAGCGCTGCGTGTGTTCGTCTTCCTTCTTGTGTCCTCGTTTCAAGTTCGCGCTGCAACCAATTCTATACAGTGCTGAGGTTCAACCTTATCGCCGATATCTGTCACGTCATGAAGTGTCAGGTGTGGTTTGTTGCGATAGAGGATATTTCGACTACAGACAACGTGCAAAAGCCTTCTATACAGTGCTGAGGTTCAACCTTATGGCCGATATCTGTCACGTCATGAAGTTTCAGGTGCGATTTATTACTTCAATGAATGCTGTAAAATATGAAGTGCAAACGTGCATTGGATGCACCAGCTTATTCATGATAATAACCTGGTGATTTGTAAACCTGAATGCTACTTCATTTTTTTTGCTTATTAGAGCCTTTAGAAACTTCTTTTCGTTGTTACAAGCTTCTGGAACGGGATAGGCCCTATGATATTTTCACCAAAAGCGCTGCTCACAAATTAACTTTCTGGGCCATTCCGAGCAAGAATTATGCAATGTATCGACACCATCACAGCCCCCATCTTATTTCAGAGAAAAAAGATTCTTGCACTCTCCCACTACATGAACCAAATGCTGTATAATATGTTATAGGTCAGTTATTTTTGCTTTGTTTTACAGACGTGATTGTCTTTCTTAAAACATCAAGCTGTGCAAGAAAACAATAAGCAGGTATCTGAGTATGTTTTGTGCACTGCCTGGAAGCATACACGGCGTGAGAATAGAATGTTTAAAGGGACTGTCTACCGCTCGGAAAAATTTTCTGATTGTGGCGAAAATGAGAAGATCGTTCATCACATTGGCAGCAACGAGCATGCTTTTGTCCCAAAAAAAGTAATTGTAATTTTATTAATTTTATTTTAATGTTGAAAGTCGACAAAGAATGACCGCTAGCGTCACCAAACAGCCATGTGGTTCAAGCTATTGGCAGGACAAGAAATCCCCGCAGGTAGACTCATTTTGCTTAAAAACAAACACGTATAACTTGAAATTGTATTCTACGCACTTGAGGCAGCTTTAGGTTGCGCCAGAGAGTAATATTTGCTTTTTTCTCACTTGTTCAAAGAGGCACCCGGTGACGCTGCCGGCGGCACATTCACCTGCCTGCATGCCTGCCTGCCTACGGCGGAGAAACGCGAGCACTGCGTCCGGCGCCGCTCATAAGAAAAAAAAGTCTTCGGCGAATAGCAGTGCGACTGACTCCACGGAATTTTCGAACTATTCCCGTGAGTCCAACGTAATCTAGTAACGTTGCGCGAGTCCCAATGCGTAAAGTGCACACGCTATTCACCGAGGTTCTACATTCAAGATTTTGCCATCACGTTTCGCTTCACTAAGGCGTCCATGCTGGCTCTCATATTGCATATGCAACGCAGAACACCTAAACATAACTGAAAGACAGCAGGGACCTTCTGTTCTTTCGTGAAGCACGTCTCACGTTCGTTTTAGTAGCACGTTTGGCATGAGTAGAACCACTACAGTCCCTTTCACAGCTCCGGCATACGAGTGTTGCTGGAACAGAATAACTTTTCCGCTAGACTGCGGTGGTTTTTCAGGCTGACTAAATAAAGCTGGAGAAACCATGGTAATAATACTTTATCTGATAATTTGGGTGCTTTAAACGACCACTACGGTATTTGTTTTATTATTAAACAAAACTTCATGAAACTTGGAAAAACTGTACGCGGTTTCAGTTTTCCACTTTCACCGGCACTACAATCGTCATCGCCCCCACCAACCAGTGTAGTGGGCATGCATCACACCAATGGAAGGAGACCAAATGCAGATCGAAAAATTCTGTTTTAAAAATTTCTACACACTTTCCAGAGAAACCGCTGCAAGGTTGGACACTTCAGACGGTACGCTTTTTATTGCTATACAAAACAGGAAAGCGATGAAGGACGGTAGACAGTTCCTTTAAATATTTACTCGATGCGTATTTTGTGGTGAACAGTGCATGTTCATTTATGTGAAAACAAGGAAGTCGAGCCCTATTTGCAGTGCTACAGTTTACCTGTATTTTGCTGTTAGAGGGACTTAAGTAAATGGGAGTTTCCAGAAATGCTTTTCTCATTTCCATGCTATTGAAAAAAATTGAGTTAGTATCTATGGCTGCTGCAGTGTTCAAACTCTTCAATGTTGTCCCATGCAATAAACTGTAACGCACATTAGGTAGCTCGAATATTAGTCATGGTGACACCCGTGGTACGTGGGAAAGCCGTCTTTTTTGGTAATGTAAAACGCATTAGTTGCTATGCACCGAAGTTTTACGGCACCTCGTTTAGACTGCGCAGCAAACGTCCATTGTCCTTTCTTTTCTTCTTTTTTTTTTCGTAACTAAAGTACGCGCCAAGAGACGTCAAGCCCATCGACGGTGCAAGCGACGCCGCTCCCGTTCGCTTCTTTTTAGCAGCAACAAGGGCAGAACGATTTTCATGAACAGGATGATTATATTCCTGTTGAGCACTAATAACAAGGCCGTGAACAGGCGTCAATAATGCAATCGTACAAGCATTGTCGATTTCGCAAGCATCGTTGGCTGTGCCCCGTGATGCCGAGATCTACGCGAACTTTCGTTCACGGGAGTAGAGCGAGTAGAGTACGGGAGCAGCGCACGCGCCGATGTCGGTTACTTGTGCATACCGCGGTTGTTACTTTGGTCATTGCGATGGCAGTTACGTCTTAAAAGTCGAAACAGTGGTGAGTGAAGCGCAATCAATATTTTAACGCGCTCTTTATATCTTCTAAAACATGCCAACTCACTTCGATTGACAATGCACCCTCCTGTGCTGTACTTGGACAGTTTTAAACCAAAAGATCAAGCAACACTGCGCGTCAGCCGTCGACGCGTGAGTAGAGGGTAGTAGAGGTAGAGAGGCTAGAAGGGTTTGGCTAGTGTCGGGAGCAGACGGCTCTGCCAGCCGCCGGGGTGAAACCTGTTTTTATGACGCCGTTAGGTGGCGCTGCGCTCATGAGACGAGGACCCGTGCCGCGTAGTGCCGCTAGAGGACGGACGTGTTTTTCGTGGGCTCCGGAATGACAGCGACAGATAAGTTTTTTCTGCATGATTCGAGCTTGCTTTTATTAGTTATATGAGTACATAACCCACTAGATTGAAGATTAATTGGGGTTACAACTTTGTACTGTTTCTTGTGTGACAGTCGCTTGGCTTTTTTTTTTCTTTTTTTTTCGGCCACCACGTGGCTGAAGGGTACACAAGTGCTTTGAAGCATACTGGCGGAGTTTTGTGGTACCTTTTGGCTTTGAGTGCATGTAATCCGAAGTGTGAACGATCTGGCCATGGTCAAAAAGACCGTAAAGTGTTCAGGGTGCGGAATGGGATGGAAAATAGAGGATGACAAGGCAGAACAAGCTGACGCCAAGTGTAAGCAATGTGAGTTAGAGGCGAAAATGGAAATAATGATGGCTGCCCAGAATGAGCTCAAGGTAAAAATCGCCGAGCTGGAGAATGCGTTGGCGACAGAGCGAGAAAAAACGATGGCTATGGGAGAAAGGCTAAAGTCAGCTGAGGAAGGGTTAGCGAAGGCAGGCATGGTGAACAGGGGGGGCATCAACCCCCATAGTGGAAGACGCGAAGGTGGAGACAGGTTTGGGGAAGACAGGTGCAGGGGGCACAGGACCCAGTTTCCGCGAGGTGGTTTTGGGGATGGGAGGGAGCAAAACAGCGGCGGTTGCGCGAGCTGGAGACCGAGGCAGTGGCCAGGTGCGGGACAGTCCAGCAGAAAAGTCGGAGCACGTTATAATGGCCGGGGACTCGAATTTAGCTAGATGCGCAGAAGCAGTCAAGGAAAGGGTGAGAGGCGACAAACGAGTTTTAATAGGGACGTTCCCGGGACGTAGGCTGGGATCAGTGATGAGACAAGCTAGCGCAGAACTCGAAACTAAAGCTAATGGACGTAACCTCGTGATAATTGCGGGAGGTCTAAACGACGTCTTGAATGAAGAATCAGCCGAACTAGCGACCACATTGGCGAAAGGGGTCGACGACATGCGCGCCATTTCCCCTCAGGTGCAGATAGTGGTATGCACAATACCGGAGGTACCGGTGCGTGACGGCAACCTGCAAAGAGCGGTTGTCGACGCAAACAAAGAGATATGGCGGATGAGTCGAGAGAAGGGCATCGAGGTAGTGGAAATAAACAGAGAGGTGCACAGGTGGGGTGGTTTTCGAAGAGACGGAATACACTTCAATAGGAGGCTTGGTCATGAGGTGGGTTGGCGACTTGCAGGACGCGCAGTAGCTTTTTTTGGGGGGCACGCGGGCCCTTCGGTGTCCAGGGTAGCGTGTAATGAGGACAACAACCAGGGGGGACTCTGTGACAGGTAGTATAGCGAAAAACCAGAGAAAAGGTAAAAGAAGGGAGAAGGCGCGTGTCGCAATTGGTTACATTAAAGGGGTACTGACACAAAATTTCGCGGCCGAGATAGCTTGCTGGATCGATTCCCGTGTACATGCGTGTACCATCTGCAAAACATCGACAGCGAATAAAGCTTGGAAGGTATTTTATATGAATTTTGAAGTTCGCGTGCGCGATCCAGCATTCTAGGCCGCACCTCGCGGCATTGACACCCTCGGAGGTGACCCGCGGTGACCCCCCTACTTCCCGGTACAACAGGTTATGATGACGTCGTAGCCGCCATTTCTGTTTTGGCGCGCTCGCCACTGCGCTGTTGGTGACTGCTCGGCGGCTGCTCGCGAGTGTGTGGCCGCGGCCAAGAGGAGGCGCTGCCGCGGCGCACGCGTTGAATGTTTTGTGTTTGGCGACAGTACAGCTTTCCCGTTTCCTGCTCCCAAGGACTTCTTGATTTCCCTGTGCTGCCTGGGCTGCAGTGACAGGCCACAATGCCGAAATCCTTCTGCGCCGTTTCCTTCTGCACGTCGAAGTCGGGATCAGGCGTATCGCTGCATACGTTTCCCCGCGACGAACCTCAGCGGCAGAAGTGGATCGAGTTCGTGTGCGCTTGTGGACGTCAGGAGTATCAGGACTGGTCCCCCGTGCAGAACAGTCGCGTTTGCGGGCTCCATTTCGAGGCGCATTGCTTTACCACACAGGCGCCGGACTTGGCGTACATGGGTCTTCCGACTCCACCCTGTGCATCGCTCACGTCTGGTGCTCTGGTGTTACCTAGCTTTCTTCGGCACCAACAACTTGAAGGGCATCACAATGTTATCAAGTGATTCAATCGAATATTGAACGTAGAAAAAGAGAACGTACTTTGGCTAAATGAATTGCCCTGCAGAACATTTGTGCACGAATGTGTCGGGTCTTACCATAGTACATTGCCGACGCGAGGTTCATCGTGGTCGTCGTCGCTGGTATCGCTGCCGCTTCCCGATGAAGCACTCCTCGCCAGCGGGTCAAACCTGAAGTGATTCGCCACGTCGAAAATTCCTTCCATCCCCGCCGCAAGAAAATCGTCGCCATCAGACGACGATGAGCCCGACGACGACAGCGAGGACGATAACGGCGACGACATCACGCAGCGTGTGTAACAAGCGAATGCAAGCAGACGATGCAGACCGCGCGGAAGTGCGTCATTGTTCTGTGCTCACGCGACCGAGCGTTTCACTCGCTAGGTGGTGATAGTTGCACCCGGCGGCTTGTCGTTTTTGGAGCTCTGTCAAACCGAAACTGAGGCTGTGTCGGTAATGAGGAGCTTGTAATTAATTATCTGTCGCGCGCTGCAGCAAACGATGTGCCGTGTTATGACTAACAGGCCCCCCAGCAACACATTGCAGCAAAAAAACGCGGGGCGAAAATTTTTGTGTCAGGACTCCTTTAACATGCAGGGTGGCAGAAAAAAGGCAAAATGGTTAGAGATTGAGGGACAGTTAAACAAGGAACAGATAGGTGTTTATGCGGTTACAGAAACACACCTTAGAGACTTGGAAGAGCCACCACATATTGACAATTACATTTGGGAAGGATGCAACAGGATCATATCAGAAAGGAGAGGTGGGGGTGTTGGAATGCTAATTCATAGCAGAGCAAAATGGGATAGAGTGAAGCAAACGTGTTCAGAGCACCTGTGGGTTTCGGGCACAGTAGGTGGAAAGAAAACGTGGCTAGGTGTAGCTTACTTGTGGACGGGGAATAACTGCAGAGAAAAGAATATGGAGATAGTGAAATGCATAAGCACCGATATTAAAGAATTTGGTCATGATGCCGAAATAATCCTTCTAGGGGACATGAATGCACACATACATGACCTTGACGGATATTCAGACTCCAATGGCAAGTTATTGCTAGATCTCTGCGAGCAACATAGTCTTGAAATAGTTAACGCGGGGCCTAAGTGTGAGGGACACATCACGTGGGAAGTCGGAAACAGGCAGTCGAGCATTGATTATTGTCTCATGACAGAAGGAATCTATGACAAACTTAGAGAGATGAGAATAGACGAGGAAGGCATTAACAGCTTGGGTAGTGATCATAAACGCATAACATTACAAATGGGATATAAAACTGAAAATAAGAACCTAGAATCGAACATTGGCAGCTCATATTTAAATGAGAAACAAATAACTAATATAGCCGCAAGAGTCGAGGAAGAAGTAGACAAACTTCCAGGCAAAGACTGGAAGTATAGTGAGCTGCTACATGTAATCACGAAAGAAATAGAAAAAGAGAAGAAAACTATTTCTTGGAAAGGAAAGAGAAAGCCAAAAAGTTGGTGGAACAAAGAAATCCGGGATGCGATCGAGAAGCGACGTGAGGCATCACGGCAGCACAGACAAGCAAAAAAGGAGAAGCGGCCACAGGATGAAGTCAACCAAGTATGGGAAATATATTTAGAGCAAAAATCCATTGTGCAGAAATTAGTCGAGGCAAAAATTAAAGGCGAAAGTGAACGCTGAATGACAGAGATTCGCGAAAAGAAGAAGGCCGCGCCTAGGATATTTTGGAGCCACCTAAAAGCGCTAGGTAGGAAGTCTGTAACAATGCAACAACATATGGTAGATGAAGAAGGAAATCAATTGGAAGGGTATGAAGCGCTAGGTTACATCCGAAAGGTAACAGCCGATTCGTTTAAAAAGGTCGCCCAGGGGATTCCCCCGGTGAGTAAAAGTATACAGAAGAGTACAACCGAGGAAGATGTAGTACTTGAAAATTTCAATTGGAAGAAGGCCGAAGGAAAAATTCCTAAGCGCACTACTCCGGGCTTAGATGGGGTTCCCGTCAGCCTAATTAACGAA
Organism: Rhipicephalus appendiculatus; assembly: GCA_030522465.1. Lineage (NCBI taxonomy): Eukaryota > Metazoa > Arthropoda > Arachnida > Ixodida > Ixodidae > Rhipicephalus > Rhipicephalus appendiculatus. Next base: position 15,866 of record JALIZH010017457.1, read on the forward strand.
CTAGGACAGAGCACTAAAGAAGCACTGCTGAAAGCCGTAGAAAAGTGCTTACAGGAGAGGGAAATACCAGACAGTTGGCGAAAAAGTAGAATGAACTTAATCTATAAAGGCAGGGGAGAAAAGGATAACATTCGCTCGTATAGACCGCTAACTATTACATCGGTGCTATACCGGTTGGCGATGCAGGCAGTAAAATTAAAAATAGAAACGTGGGTAGAGCAAAATGATATTTTGGGAGAACTCCAGAATGGATTCCGAATCGACAGGCGGTTAGACGATAACCTGTTTGTTCTTACACAGTGTATAGAAATATCAAAAATAGAAAACAGGCCTTTATACGTAGCTTATCTAGACATCACCGGGGCATATGACAATGTTAATCAGGAAATTTTGTGGGATATATTGAAGGAAGTGGGCATAGGTGACGACTGTATACAGCTTTTGAGGGAGATATACCGAGAAAATACAGTTGGTGTAGAATGGGAAGGAATAAGCAGCAGGACAGCGTTGACATTAGCAAGGGGCTGAGACAGGGATGTCCTTTGTCCCCGCTGTTATTCATGCTGTACATGGTGAGGATGGAAAAAGCGCTAGAAGGTAGCAACATTGGATTTAATCTGTCACACAAACAGGCAGGCGCGATGGTTGAGCAGAAGCTTCCAGGTCTATTTTATGCTGACGATATTGTCTTATTTGCGGACAGTCAAGATGATATACAGCGGCTGGCAGATATATGCGGAAGGGAGGGCGAGGCTCTAGGACTAGGTTTTAGTGCAACAAAATGTGGATTGATGGTATTCAATGATCACGAAGACCATGCGGTCTTAATACAGGGCCAAGAAATACCGAGGGTAAGCGAATACAAGTACCTCGGAGTGTGGGTAAATGAGGGGGGATAGATATATGGAGGTACAAGAGAAAGCATCGGTAACAAAGGGAAAGAGGAATGCTGCAATGCTGTGATATGGGATGGACAGGTTTTGAAGTGAGGGAAGCTCAGAGCAAAATTAGATTTGAAGAGAGGCTGCGGAAAATGAAGGAGAGTAGATGGGCAGGGAAGGTTTTCAGGTATTTGTATAGAAAAAGCGTCGACACGCAGTGGAGAAAAAGAACTAGGAGGCTCACCAGTAAATATACGGCTAGCAGTGTGGGCGACATGGCAACAAGGAGCATTAAGCGAAAAGTCAGAGAGGCGGAGAGGACTTATTGGATGACAGCGATGGAAAAGAAGCCGGCTCTCAGTGACTACCGAAAGGGAAAAAAACGAAATAAGGAGGGAAAGGTTTTATGATAATTAAAGGGGAAGCGCTTTACTGTTTGAGGCAGGTCGGGTTGCCTTAGAACGCGTAGCTATAAAGCGAGATTCTGTAACGAAGAAGAACAATGTACATGCTGTGGGGGGAACTAAGGAAACGATGGAACATGTACTGATTGAATGTGGCGATATCCACCCAGATATACGTGTGGACACGAGTCTACATGAAGCCTTGGGTTTTAGGGACAACAATGGAAAGCTGAACACGTCCGCGATAGAAATAAGAGACGGTTAGAGTATTGGTGGCAGAAAAGTAGAGATAAAGGACAAAAATGAAGAAGGGGGAAAATAAGGTCATTCTGCCTTAAGAAGCAGAGAGATGGACCGTGAACTTATATTTTTCTTTGCTGTAATAACATAGATTTAATCAATGTAGATAAGGCATTAGGCCACCATAAAAAGAAAGTTTTTTTTCGAGCCTGGTGGCAGACATGTCACCGCCCCGTTATAAAGGGGACGCTCATAGCATCCATCCATCCATCCATCCGAGTTAGAGACGAGCTGTCCCCGCTGCCGGTTTGTTTGCTTGCGGTGGTGTGTGGCTGTATGGAAGCGCGAGTTTTGTTCGTATCTGCACGTTTTGAGTCAAAGTACGCCACTGTTCTACTTTTCTGCGGCTTACCTGATATGTTTCCGCCGAACATATCAAGTGTGACATTACCGCGATTTCTTCGTAGTTTTCAGTATGCTTGCTAAGGCCGGACATACTTCGTGCCGCTGTGCAAGGGCGGGTACAAAAAGGTTGCAGAAAAAGTTTTCCTGCTCCGTGCTCCCCGGCGGACGCTCTTCGTCGAGAAGAATGGGCAAAGAACACGAAAGAGAAGATAAAGTGCTAGGCGAGCATTGCGTCGTGTGTTTAGGTATAATGATCACCCCCCCCCCCCAAGAGCAGTGTTTGCGCATGGTTAACAATCTTGCGTTCCACAACTCAGTGAAACCTTTTAGGAGTGGTAACTCGCCAGCAGAGATCATAAGCGCACTCTTGGGGTCATCAGACATTGGAAAAAAAAAGGCAGCACGCATTGCAAGCCTAATTGATGAACTCTTGGATGAGGGACACCTCGCAACTGCTTCAGCTGTGCTCGAAGACAGCGGTATTTTTTACCACAAAGGCTTTGTTGAAAAGAAAAATGACAGCCATTTAATTTAAAAGGTTCCCGAGCCCCATATGAATTGTGTTTGCCTTAGCCATCTTGCCTTTGCAGGCTGAGAAAAATGAGAATGCCTGATTGACGAGGAACTTTGACCATATGGGTATGTGGGCTTACTGTACTCGTCGAAACGCCTTGAAGACTTGATTGCAAAGTTGGAGAACGCGTTTAACGTGTTTTTTTTTTCAGCAGAAATAAGCTGCATATACTGAAAGTATGCTATCATTTTCAGAATTTTTGCAGGGGCACGACCTCCAAAAAGTTTGTTACAGCGAACATAGCCAAGCGGTCAATGCGGAATAAACGTCGTGGTTTCATTCATTCACAAGAGAGATTATGTTCTATAGTTTAACGAGGTTGCACTTCTTCACCAACGTCCACAAAGAGAAGTCTACGCAACGTGATCGAGAAGAAAACCTGCTCAAAATGAGGCGCTGTCTGTCGCCTCCGAACTGCAGCATCGAAATATTGAACTCAACCATTCATTATGCTGTTTGTCACTGCGTCTCCGTAGCGGAACGATCATGCGTTCCGAACCTGAGGGCCGAATTTTGGTCGTTCTTATCAGGGGCGTAGCCAGAATTTTTTTCTGGGGGGGGGGGGGGGGGGGGGTTCAATTACAGTTTGTATGTGTACGTCAGTGGCGTAGGCAGGGGGTGGCACACCGGGCCCGTGCCCCCCCCCCCCCCCCCACCAGAAATTTTTATTCGCCATGGCATACAGAGCGAAAAATGACCATTTCAAGGAGGTTCCCCCACGCCCGAAAAAAAATTTCTGGCTAAGCCCCTGGTGTGCGTGTATATATACGCAAGCAAAATTGAAAAATTTCGGGGGGGGATTTGAACTCCCCCCCCCCCCTAGGCTACGCCCATGGTTTTTATTCAGCGATACTGTTTCCCCACTTACAAGACTTTTTCTTTTTTTTTCTGGAAGCCTGAAATAGCTTACATTCAAGCAGAGTAGTGAGAATGTTTGAAATAAAAAATCAATAATACACCGCCTGATCTATAATAAAAGCGGCCACAACTCAAACGGTGGGATGCAAGAACTGCTAGCGTCTGCTTCTAATTAAGCGCCGTTCTAGGGGCGACCCGGGTGACCGACTAAACAAAGAGCTGCCCAAGAATACTACGCAGAAGATCACGATGCTCGTATTGTTCCGTCTGCATGAGCTAAGCAACGAGTGTGAGCGTGCAGATAAATTATACAAAAATGCACACCGAAAACGCGCTGCTGGCTGTCGCTCGTAGGCGGGCGCTGTGCGCCGTCATAGGAAATGATTTCAACTGCTCCGGACCCGTTCACAACACTAGCCAAACCCTTCTAGACCTTTTTTACGGAGAGGAGGATCCCCTCCTTTCTGGGCTGTTGCACGGGAGCACAAAAGCCGACGTCACAGGCTCGGGCGTGCATTTTTGGGGGGTCACGCATGTTAACAACAGCCCAGAGAGCACTATGGCGGCGCCCAGGGAGCCTTCAGTGAAAAGGTCTTATGTTTTGAGTGGCGCAACCGGCTGCCGTGGAGCGGCCCGTTTTGCGTAGAAAATAGCGGCGGCGCTGTAGTCGATTACACTTGAAAGCGTCCCCAGGGCTGCCCGGGTTCGCCGGCAGCTGCTAGCCGGTGCGTTTGCGGAAACGTCGGGATTCAACAAAAAGAACGTTGAAATGGACGCTACATCGCAACTGAACTGCTTTAACGTGCCGGCTATAAATGCGCAGGTCGAGTGCCTGGAAGACGCCAGTGGTGTTGTTTATTATTATTTTTTTTTAGGACGTGCAAAGTAATTTCTCGGGCTGTCTTGAAGCGCGACAGGAGACGCGTTTGGCAGAGCGTTGCTTATGCTCAGCTCCGCGAAGATGTAGCGTCCCGAGACTACCAAGACAGTGCAGGAAACTGCATAGAGCTCGCACTTTTGACAATCGCGTCTTGCCGAGACGCGCGGCCAGTTTGGCTGCAAAACAACCGAAAAATGAAGCGAACACACTTTCGCGCTGCACTCAATTGACTTCGTCGTGAGATGCGTGTGAGGTGCGTTCTACGTTACGCCGCTAGCATGATTGTTTTCCGCGCGGACAGGTGCTCCTACACGGCTATGCGTCAGTAGCGTCACGCGCAATACCGTATTACACTCTAACCGTATCCCTTCTAAGCGTTTGTGTGTAAATCAGTAGCATGCGCTGGTTCGACCGGGCCGGATCGTAAACGCTCATCAGAAATGCCTGATAATATAATTCTAGAAAAACTCATTTATCTGCCGCTTCAGCAACTCTGCTCTATGCGTGTAGCTTCGGACATCTAAATTCTACCTCCGAGTGAACGAAAGATACTCTAAGGCGCTGTTTTTCTGTGTTAGAGACCATAATAATGAGACCTAACAGAACATTAACTAACACGCGGGTGGTTGTCTATTTTACCCTTTTCTTCTTAACAGAAAGTAATGCCGAAAAAACTATACGGGATGGTACTTGTAGTAATTACGATATACGAAATCAACGCTTCGACGGACACCCGTCCGGCAGGAAGAATCATTGAATAAATCAATGAAGTAACTGTGACATAGATGTGTAGATGCGAAAAGATCTCGACATTTACATTATAATTACTATGAATAACATGCCCTATATACTTTCCTCTGCATTACTGTCTGTTACTTCTCATTAACATTGTTTCTACGTACGAGTGCAGCTTTGGCTGCCAGGCAAAGTCTTGAGGCCGACAGAGACCTATGAACCCGCAAACAAGGGTCCCCAATCCAGCTTATAAACTATCTGTTTTAGTACACAGTGTGATCAGCTGTACAAATATATTTACATATGTATGCTTCTTGTTCGGCGTATATTAGAAACAAGGCAGACACAATGTTTGAATGTTCCAATGAAAGCGCGCACTTTATTTACAGAGATTTGGAAAAACTTCAAGCAGTCGTAAAAAAAAATACAAGGGCTGGGCTTGCATTAAACAAAATGTGTGTCACAGGGCCATACGGTACCAAAGGCTGACCGTACCTCCTTGCTCGTAATCCAGCTGGTATTCACAAGCGACTCCGCTTTAAGTGCTGCTGTGCCCTCCTCCGCGCAATGTCACGAGACTTGTTAATTCCTTTAACGTAAAAGTGAAGCCTTGTTACAACATAAAAACCTGTCAGGTTTGCCGTCAAAAGCTTTCTGT
>JALIZH010017458.1:0-19062 GCA_030522465.1 Rhipicephalus appendiculatus
CATTAATACCTAAAAACTTACGTACAGTGCGATTGGTATGGGTCCCTGGTCATCGTGGCATTTTTCCGAACGAGATGGCCGATACTCTACGGTGGTCGCTCGATGGTCCGGTAATGTCCATCCTGCCTGATACAGCTTTGATTTCGGAATCCAGTTTCCGCAAATATTCGTTAATTCAAGATAACATGAAATTCAAATTACCAGTTCAAGAATATGGTCATCTTTCTTTTGCTTGGAACAATAAATGGTGTCCCACTCGTAAATTGGAGGTGTCTTTTTACAAAGTTTCGATGCCGTATACCTCCTCTAAATTTTTATTTATACAGGTCTGGTTTTGTGCCATCTCCTCTATGCTTTTTCTGTCAAGAGCCAGAAAACATCGACCACTTTTTACTCACTTGCCGTCGCTTCATCAGACATAGGAAAAAACATTTCGAAATTTTATTCAGAAACTTAGGCATTACACTTAATTCGGAAAATAGTCTGTCCCTTGGGGCTTCTGCTTTGGGCCACAGCAACAGGAACATCTGCTTAGCCGTATGTGAATTTCTTGGAGACACTAAAAGAATTCCGTGCTAATTTATCTTCAGTCAACTTTCTGCACTTGTCCTTCTTTGAGCGGATCACAGCATACGAATGTATTGTCCCATAAGTATTATATTGGCACATAAATTAAGCGTCGGAAAAAAAAATTCCTTTTTTTCTATATTCCCCAGTCAACCGATTAGTTTTTCTTCATCGTCTAATGTTTAATCCATATCACTATATTAACCGCCGCTTCATGGCAAATCCCCCCAAGTGGGCAAGTGCCAAGACAAGGATCAAGCAAGCAAGCAAGCAAGCAAGCGGCCCCTCGCTCAGCAGAGCGCTGCGTAAGACTACTCAGCCACACCGTGCATGCGCTATTTTCTTCTTCTTTCTCGAATCACTCTCCCTCATTTTAACGGCAAGCTATTTATAGAGACCATTACCGCTGGCGGTAAGCAGATCTCGGAGGAGCTTGAGTGTGTTTTCTATTACGCAACGCTCCTGCATTTTCTTTCAATTTGAAAACTGCTCTTCGAGCATCCTTCTTCGTGCTTCAGCGGGAAGCTGCAAGTATCGAGCTGCTTGTCGTTTTTCGTGTGACATTCCAATTTCTTACTATCGCATTCATTGCTTCGCCCTTGTGGCGAAACTGAAATTTTTAAATGCGAATGCATTCCATAGTCGGGCTATGTCAGGCATACGGCGTTGGCGTTGTGCGGCGTTGGCGTTGTGCGGCGTTGTCCGCGGAGGAGGAGGATAGGTTGAGGAGGTGTGCACGCCGGCAGGTGTTAGATGTGAAGCATCTTATGGCGAAGCTTAATCGGGTGGTGGTGGTGTACGGCGTGACCGCCCTTACTGCGCATGCGCAAACCCATAAAAAAAATAAAAATTAAAAAAAACCTCCTCTCTCCCTCCCCTAGGCATCCCTCCCCGCGGCAACCACATCCTCACTGCGCATGCGCCTGCCCTCCTCTCTCCCCTGCTGCGCTCCCCCCTCTCTCCTCTAGGCATCCCTGCCCGCGCCGTCCACACTCCCCACTGCGCATGCGCGCGTCCCACCTCTCTTCTCCTCTCCTACGCTCCCCCTCTCTTCTCTAGGCATCTCTGCCCGCAGCGTCCACACTCCCACTGCGCATGCGCTCCCCCCCTCTCCCTCTCTCGCCTCGCGACGCCGACACAGGCAGCGTCTGCTAGCGAGTTTCTTGGTTGAAAAAACCGACTGCTCGCGCTGCACAACCGTTCACTGGCCACCCCGTATATATGGCAATGAATCTTGACCTCCAAGGTGGTGCCGGTGGGAGATTTCTCCTGTGCGTTCTTGAACAATAAAAATTCGCAGCGTGCGCGTTAACTAAAAGCGGTCTGCGGCGGAGCTCGGCGGAGCTATATATGAAAAAAAAAATTAAAAAAATAAATAAAAAAAATTTAAAAAAAGAAGAAAAAAGCAAGAAAAAGGCGCTGCGCCGTGCTCCCGACCGGGCTGCAGAAATTAGGCGCCTTTTCCTTCTTCGAACCACCATATATAAATGGAGTGAAGCGCGCGCGAAATGCATTCGCATTTCCTCACGATTCCCTTCGGGGAGGTGGGGGCTTTTTTTGGGGGGGGCTCTTCGTGACGCCAGAATGGTGATTCACATGACACAATTAGGGCACATACTGTCGACTGGTCTATAGAGAAATGTCAGTTGTAAATTATCTCCCACTCTGTTTTGCCATGCATTCGCCCACTTGTCTTCCTCCCCTCGCAAGATTATCGTACGCGATGAACTAATTTCGCCCCATTTCGGGGAGCTTCCGATTGCACAAGTGCAAATAACAGTGTGTAGCCGACAAGCTCGAACTCCTGATAGGCTCAACGCACAACGCTAACATTGTACACATGCTTGTACACGTGCTTCATGAAGAAATAAGTGTCGAGGATATATCGCTTGCAAGAATTCCAGTGAAAGGAAGAACGAAACCAAAGGAAGAAGTGCCGGATTATTTGATTCTTCCAACAGACGAACTCTTTACAGCGAAGACGACGCAGCTGTCAAAAAAAAAAGAAAGCCAGCCGGCTTCCATAGTTTATGCATATTTTTTTTTTATTGCGATATGAATTATATGGATACTCCGTACAGGTTTTCATGGTCGCCGTCATTTTCGTATAACGTCCAAGTCATTAACTTTTGTACACACATCGTATGCTTTAGAGGTTGAAATGGCTCCAGCCAAGTTTAGAGAGAGAGCCCTGACGTTTCGGGACCGATTCGGTCCCTTCCTCAGGGGTGACTATTGGTTGGTCGTGGAAGTATCTCCTCGTCTTTTCTCGCCACGGCTCCGGGTTTCCCTTTCGCTCACGTTTCGGAGGCCGTGAACGTTCACTGAGGGCATTGTTCCTAGGGACCGGTTGACATTTCCAGGTGTGTTCTGTATGTACCAGGACTCCAACAACAGCCTCCTTCCCAGATTCCTTTCTGTTTCCAGAACAGAAGCGCCGTCGAAGTCGATCTTATTGTCGTGCTTCTCACAGTGTTCTGCAAGAGCGCTGCGTTGTGCCTCCATCTTCCTGACGTCGTTCTTCTGTTGGCGCATTCTTTCTGGGAAGCACTTGCTCTCGCCTATGTAGCTGGCTGGACATTCCGAACACGGCCCCATGTACACTACGCCCTGGTGTTGTTCCCTAGAGGGTCGATCCTTCGGCCGCGGTAGCAAGCGGGTGAGCGTCGACGCCGGCTTGTGAATCACCGTGACCCCCCTCTTTTCCGAGAATCCTGGAGAGCTCTTCGCTGATGCCCGGCACATATGGGATGACGATGCGCTGGGCTGGCTTCTTGGATTCTATTGTAGCCGGTGGTGCGGCCGGGGAGGGAGGGGGGGTCACGTAGTGTTTCTTTCGCAGGTGCCTCTCCGCGGTAAGGTGGTCGTCTTCTCAACACACGGCGTGACACCTGGCGGATGAATGCTTCCGTGTATCCATTCTTTAGTAGCTCGGCGACGATCCTCTCCTCTTCTCTCTTTCTCTGCGCTTCTGACGTACAGATTGTTCTTGCACGCGAAAGGAGCGCTGAGACTACCGAAGCTTTGTGGGCAGTAGGATGACAGGAAGTGAAATGCAAATACCTGCCGGTGTGCGTTGGCTTTCTGTACACCGAGAAGGTCATGCGCTCGCCCTGCCGTCCAACTGCTACATCGAGAAACGGAAGCGTCCCGTCCCGCTCTCGCTCCACCGTGAACTGTATCGCCTGGTCGACGGAATTCAGATGTTGCAGGAAGCTGTCTACGGCTGATTTCTTTATGACGCAGAAGCAGTCATCCACGTACCTCACAAACACTTTCGGCTTGTCAATAAAGGAGCGTAGGGCGGTTTCTTCTATGTGCTCCACTGTGAGGTTCGCAGTTGTGACGGAGATCGCCGCCCCCATCGCGGTCCCGCTGGCTTGCCTGTAGAAGTTCCCGTCGACACTGAAGTATGTTCCCTTGAGGCAATACTCCAGTAGGCGACACAGCTCGTCGATGTTTAGGCAGCTTCTTTCACCCAAGAGTTGATCTTCATTCAAAGCTGCTCGTGCGCAAGACACCGCTAGCGCTATGGCCACACTGGTGAACAGGGACACGACGTCGAACGAGACGATGCACTCATCACTGCTCACTGTCACATCCTTCATGCGCTCCACGAAGTGGCTGGCGTTGCGTATGTGGGTTGGTGTTTTTCCCACGAGCGGCGCCAGAGTCCTGTGGAGATACTTGGACAGCCCACGGAGTGGAGATGATGTAAAATCCACGATTGGACGGAGCGGGACGGTGGGCTTGTGGATCTTGGGAAGCCCGTAAAATCCTGGAGCAGAGCCGTTCCGGCAGATAAGCTGGAGGTAGGTGGTTCGTGCCTCCGGGTGCCTTTTAAAGATATCCGCCAGGAGTTTGTTCAGTTCCCTTTGTACTCTTGGTGTGGGGTCTTTCGTCAGCTTTTCATAGGCCGGGCTGTCAAGGAGATCACGCACTTTGTTGTTGTACGCCTCCCTATCGAGCAGGACCATTGCGTTGCCCTTGTCGGCCGGGAGGATGACAACGTTTCCATCACTTCGGAGCGCACGGATCGCATTGTTCTCCTCCCTCGACAGGTTGTACTCACGGCGCTTTCCTATTTTCGATAGTGTCCCGATAGCCTTGAGACGGACGGTTTCCCGAATGCCGCTGCCGAGTCGTCTTATGCCTTCCTCCGTGGCCGCAGTGATCCTTGGTAGTGACGGTTGTGCCGCGGTCACGTTGAAGTTGTGTCCCTTGGCCAGCACGCTGTGCTCGGTTGGGGAGAGTTGCCTTGAGGACAGGTTGACGACGAAATTTTCGTTGTCAGGACTGCGGTGGGGCTTTTCTCCCTGAAGAGTCGCAAGCTTGCTTTTGTGGGCCGCTTGTTGCTTCCGAGCTGTTGTTGCAACCACATTTCGAGCGAATTCCTCCAAAGACGGAAAGACGCTGGGCAGTCGATGTTGAAGCTGCCGTCGGAGGAAAAACAGGTCTAATTCCTTCTTCTTGATCACGCTGTGGCATTCATGGACTCGGGCGTTTAGCAGGCGCCGTTCGGCTTGTGCGATGATCTTGTTACCCTCCGCCGTGTGCACCAAGCGTTTAAGCTGAAGGCTTAACAGACAGCTTTCTGTCGAAATGTTTACATTCACATCGTATGCTGTACGCGCTAGTAAAAGCTCGCGAGCGCTAGCCGGGAACACGGCTGAAGCATAAATTAAAGAAGCTGCCCATCTCCGTCGCACGGAGGGCGCGTGCGATAACATCAGTCCGCGTGCGAAAACTATCGTCGATTGCTCCTCAACCAGATAACAAGCGCCTTGTCTGTCTTTCGCTGGACCAAGGAGTATGAAGGGAAGCCGGGGTAAAGGGTTCCGTGGCTGCAGCCGCAACTGTGAACTTTGAATTTTACGGCTCGGTCATGAGCGCTGGCGAGCGCTCATGAGGAAAAGAGCTCGTATACTGTTTTACACGCTGTGATCTCACCGCTTCGTGCTGCGAGCACTGATAAAGCAAACTGCACGAAAACCCCTTCTTTCACGTGAACCGGCCGCATTCCATAACACCAGCATTTTGAAGTTTCATGAGATCGTATTAAAAAGAGTTAGCTGCAATCCAATTTGTTCATTATAACAATACATGTTGCTATCGCATTCACTGCTTCGCCCTTTCGGGGTAACGTTTTCTTTTTTTTTCTCAAAATTCGAGGGTCAAATTTCTCGCTCGGCCAACTCTTGAATACCCCCCCGCGCCGCGCCGCCGCCGATCCGATGAACCCCGCGCCGTTGACGCGCCGCCGCCGGAGGTGAAAACACCGGCGCGCCGCCGCCGGCGATTTTAGGACCGGCGCACAGGTCTACTCTCATCCCTTTCCACGTCTGCCTTTATCCGCGAATTAATGAGCGGTGATCACGTGTGCTATCTTGTTTTCGTTTGCCGTGTTCGTGATAATAAATTTCACTTGGAAGTCAGCGCTATTCTTCGTCGGTTCCTTGTCCTTGTGTGTCTCACTGGTTGTTAACGTCGCTCTCTGTACCACTCTGCGCATTAGTATGCACCTCAGTCTGCCTTAAGCCACTGCAATTCACTTCTATTGAAATTGATGAACTACTCTACACTTGCCCACACCTTAATCCGCCTTAATCCACTCTATGTCTACTGCTCTAAGCAGTCATCCTCACTTCAGTACGCCTTTAACTGCCATACTTTACCGCAATGAACAGTGGCGTACTGTTTCGTACTATTCTACACCTGAATGTATCCTCTCCACACTTCTTGACGCAATAATCCTAATCGTAACCCACCTCAAGCCTCAGCGATTCGGACACACAAATGCACGCGTCTGCATATGCACACATTAATCTTATGCACACTCAAGTAAAAGCATATCCAATTGAATGGAAGCTTATTTACGCAGCTGGACGTACAATCAGAACACAACGTGCTATGGGAAGGACCAACGGTTCTTCCCATAGCACGTTGATATCACACACAGATCTTGCACCCGCGTAATCACTGCCTCTCCCTCTTTCCGACGTCCTAAATGCTTTCACGTTCGCAAAGAAAGCAGAAAGACGGATGTTCTGCCGTTGGAATATATACCAAAGCGAGTCGTTCTCAAACTCATTACATTTCCACCTTTCCACATTTCAATTGTTTGACCTGTCTGGGAGGACGTGGAATAGAGCTGTGCACGGGCCTAATTTTCAAGCCCGAGCCCGGCCCGGGCCCACTGACTGCGTCGAAGGCCCGCCCGAGCCCGACCCTAAAGGGCTTCGAGCCCGTCTGGCCCGGCCCGACGTACAAAAACACAAACCCGGGCCCGGTCCGGCCCGACACTATGAAAGTTTGCTGCGGAGACAAGATATCACGTTTTGATCATGGGGCATTTTATTCAACATATAAAAGTTAAACACATGTTAGTGTGTATACAACACATGTTAGTGCGACACATGCAACAGACATGCGACACAAGCAAACGACACATGTTAGTGTGTATACATATTGATTACAAGTTGTGTAAAAATAACAAGCTGTGTAGCGATTCGGACTTCAGGGAAGTGCGGCGCTCGTGCATCACATATCCCGTCGAACTGAAGTTCCGTTCGCTGCTCGCACTGGTAGCCGGAATCGCAAATATCTTTTTCGCAAGTATAGCAAGCTTGGAATAATTAGACTCCTTGTTTGTGACACTCCTGTGTTTGTGTGTGTGTTTCTGCTTCCCTCCCTCTCTCATTCCTCTCTTCCTTACTTTTCTGTCTCCCCTTGCCCCTTCCCCAGTGCAGGGTAGCCAACCAGATATTTGTTTTCCGGTTAACCTCCCTGCCTCTCCGCATCCCATCTCTCTCTCTCTTGTTCTTCCAGCAGTCTAGTATCTCTGATGCAGGACAGGAGGGTGATTGCATGGATGAATAATCACAAAGGTGATCTTGTGTGCTCATCGCTAAGTGCTAGAAAACAATTCCGGCACAACGTCTATATTTTCGGTTTGATGCGGGCTTTGGACCTCGCCCGGCCCACCCGATGCCCGAGATGAGTAGCCCGAGCCCGGCCCGGGCCCGAGATGGGCAGACGTCGGCATACCCGAGCCCGGCCCGCGGGCCGGGCCGGGCTCGGGCTTTCGGGCTACTCCCGGAGCCCGTGCACACCTCTAACGTGGAACCCTAAGCTCCTGGAGTGGGGCTTCACCGCACGCCCCCTCACGAGAAATTGCTTTAAGTCAGTAACGAACAAGTTTCGTTTCTGCGCACGTTATTCAAGGTCATCCCTCTGTATTCGACAGTACATGAAACGTCTTGAACCTCGGCTGATATGTTGATATATAGCCACACATTCTGTTAAGGTGGTGTACTGCAGCGAAGCTCCAAAAATGATGAAGGGGCAATGTATGCTATTTCTTGGTGTTTTTTTAGATGCGAAGCATCTTATGCTCGGGGCTCTGTCCGTCCCCCGTCCCGCGTCCGCCGTCCCGCGTCCCGCGTCCGGCCACTTTCTTGAAGTAGGCAAGCACCCATTATGCGAACCAGAACACTGTAGTAATAAGAAGGCCGTCAACCCTACTACAATCATCAGAGTCATGATCGAGAGCACAGAAAGGCTGCTTAGTAATGGCTAGGCAGGTGGTGTCTGTCGCCCAGGTTGACCCCATTCCTTGAGTCATGGCCGAGAGCACAGAGAGGCTGCTTAGCAATGGCTAGGCAGGTGGTGTCTGTCGCCCAGGTTGACCCCATTCCTTGATCTTGCTTGCATGTGTTTGGAAGGGGCTTAGTCCGTCCCTCCTTCCCGCGTCCCCTCCCCCCTTTCTCTCCTACGCTCACCCTCTTTCTCTCCTCTAGGAATCCTCTACTCTACGAAGCGTCCCACACCCCCCGCCCCCCCAGCGCATGCGCGTCCCCCTCCCCGATCCTCTCCTACGCTCACCCCCTTTCTCTCCTCTAGGAATCATCTAATCTACGGAGGGGCGCCCGCGTCCCACAGCCCATGCGCGTCCTCTCCCCCCTCTCTCCTCTAGGAATCCTCTACTCTACGTAGCGGCTCCGGCGTCCCACAGCGCATGCGCGTCCTTTCCCCCTCTCTCCTTTACGAATCCTCTACTCAACGGAGTGGCTCCCGCGTCCCACACCCCCACAGCGCATGCACGTCCCCTCCCCCCTCTCTCTCCTCTCCTACAGTCCCCCCCCCCCCGTCCTTTCCTCTAGGAATTCTGTACGGAGCGGCGCGCACGACAGGTGGTGTGAGAGCTGCATACTCCGCTGGGGGGCGCCACAGTAGTTCCGCGGTATGAAAATGACGGAGCGCGCGCGCCTCATTCTCTCTCCTGTGCAGCGTGCAATTTTTTTTTCAGTTTTTCCAGATTGTTTTTCAGCTTGAACTGCCTTAGCTGACGACATATTCTGGAATTACGTGGAGAAGACGTGCCACTTAGGAATCCGATCATGCGATTACGAGAGGGGTCGGCAAGTTGACGCGAGACGAACAGATCCCAGCATTTGGAAGACATCGACTCAGCAGCTGCGTGGTCGCCAGGGCTGGGCAAAGATACTTTGAAATTGTATCGCGATACGATACAAGATACTCGGGCAAGAAGTATCGGAGATACAGATACAAGATACTTCCAGAATGAATGTATCCGATACGATACTTCCCAATTGTATCTTAAGATACTTCGATACATTTGGAAATTTGCTGTTATAGAGCTATATAATTACGACTCAAATACCTATGTACAGGAGTGTTTGCTTGAAAATGTCTTAACTACGACCAACTTTGTTTATTTTAATGAAATATCTGTTTGAATCCCGAAAGTTATGTTTTTCTTGCTTAAAGTATATTAGTTTCATTCTGAAACAAGTTATTGGCATTTGTTTACTTGACACTTTTGTGTTTCATGGGTGTCGCTGCTCTACTTGACGACCAGCTAGCGGGTTGCCATTAATTAAGCGCTCATAGAAGCTCATAGAAGCTGATCACCCGAAGTAAGCGCTCATAGAAGCTGATCACCCGACAGCTGCAGAGCAGCAATAACGCTGGCAGCGATATTCCTTGTGAATCATCATGTGAAGACGATAACTATCGAGTCAGCGATCACAGTTCACTAAGGATATAAAATTGCAGTGATTTTTCATATTCTAACTATCAACTTGCGTAAACTCTTCGTTAGCAACATATTCACTAACGTGCCATGTTTTACTATTTCCTCTCTGAGAGTACTTCTGCCGCCCAGAAGCTTCCCAGATGTATTGTACGTGGCAAAAAGCGTCGCAGGATATCACTTCTGTTCACACTATTGCAACTTCTAGCCTGCTTACCAGCTTTTTTGTAATGCACAAAAAAAGGACTTTGCGGGGACCTAAAAAGGGAAAGCGAATACACCTAAGTCAAATAGCCAGGCAGTTCCGCAATAAAAAATGACTTAGTGAATAAGCATACATGTAGGGTGTTTCACGTAGGTAGAACCAAATATAAAAAAAAGCGTTTAACCGTGACTGAATGAACCCAATGGCATATGGTTTACCGTAATGCGTCGCTCGTTATGGTATTTTGTATTGAGCTTAGTTAATTGATTAACCATGGTCAATTATGCACACTTTAGGGCAAAGTGCGCTAGGTCACATCGTATAGAACGCATTGAAAAACGAGCGATGCAATTCTTTTTTGGTGGCGTACATGCTGCATGATGAATATATTTTGACTTTTAAAGAAAGCACGCGAAATATCAAATAAAACCACGTGACTGCGTTCATGCGCTATCGTGCAGCGCTCTTAAACAGGCATCGAGCGAAACAACCGACGCGCGGACCGTCAGCTTGTCGCTTC
This sequence comes from Rhipicephalus appendiculatus, assembly GCA_030522465.1. Taxonomy (NCBI): domain Eukaryota; kingdom Metazoa; phylum Arthropoda; class Arachnida; order Ixodida; family Ixodidae; genus Rhipicephalus; species Rhipicephalus appendiculatus. The sequence goes on from JALIZH010017458.1 coordinate 10,348, forward strand.
TCAGGGATGGTCGTGTTTCTTTGCCGTGTGTGGCGGTCAGAAATGGTGACGCGCTGTGGAGCCGATGCATAAGCCACGGCCCCTTATTTCGCCGCCGTCCGCTCGGAACACGTCTGAGAGCGCTGCAGCACAATAGCGTACGAGCGCAGTAACGTGGTCATATTTCTCCGGCTTTCTTTAAACGCCGGGAAAATCACTACGTAGGGTGTAATTTTCCACAAAAAAGTCAGATCTGCCCTCTAAAACGCAAAGAAACACACTTGGCCCCAAAATGAATAGCAGAAATGTTACATCTCTCATCGTAGTTAAGAAATTAAGCGCAATATAAAGATACCATATTGAGAGCCACATGGCAGTAAACCCCATCGTTGGTTTTATCATAGTCCCTATGGTTTTATTCAGTTGAGGTTAAGCACTTCTTTGTATATATTTGGTTCCAGTTACGTGACACCCTTTATAAACACGATACAGGCGGCACCCCTAATAGCTAGGAAAATAAAGCTTGATGTATCGTCAACTTAGGGGTTAAAGTCAGACAATAGAAAACTCAGTGCCCACGGAAAATAGCACTAAAGGGCTCGTGGGGACAATGATGAGAAAACCGTAGTACTTGATATTATGTTTCTCAAATCCCCTTTCTAACGTCTAAGATTTTTCGTTATAATTTCCATTGCTATATTGTAAACTCAATTTCGCTGTTTTATTAAATCGTACAAGCAGAATTTTCGTTCCTGAAAGCACTAGGCACGCTCAGATTATTCTACCTTGGCCTAAACATCGCCTGAACAGTAAATTCACATGGAATATAGATATTTAAATAGTAGCAATGACGCAGTCAATTAAGTATAAGAATAAATAAGAGAAGGAATAGAGGAGGAGGTTACAAAAGATTTATAACAGTCAATAAACGGGCAAAAAAAAAAAACTGCACAGAGGCCTAGGTAATGTGTGGCATGCAAACGGAGGACAGCAAAGAGAGCACTTGTGCTAACAATCAAGCTACCATTAAAAATGTTCTTGCATATTTAGCGCGAAGAACAAAGATACAGTACGCCAAAATATCATCTGTTACATAAATGCTTGTTCTATTGCATATTATATAGCATCGACACCGGTGGAGCGACGGTTGTTAGAATCTAACTGGCATATAATCTCATAGTGTGCGAGTCAAGCTTACATCGAAGAGATCTGTCAAATCTGTGTGAAACCAGCGAGACGCAAAGCAACCACATTCTTGCATTTTTGAGACGGCAACGAAGCACCACGCAAGACAAACTTCGATAACGACACTACAGCCGCATCCTAATTTGAGCGAGAGACGCCGCACGCATTGTAGTACGCAGCACAGTACCGTGGCTACAAACAAGGTTCATGGCACCGACATCAGCTAAAAAAGAAAGAAAATATGGAGAAACAAAAGGTCGGCTGCACGTAGACGTTCGTGCGCTTGTTTTTGTCGAGATGGCTCGAGCGCCATCGCGTGACTTTGCTCCACCAGTAGAGACGCGTATAGACCTTATTTCTTATGCTCACTAGAGCACTCTGGCAAAAAAGACAAAGGAATATCACTGTCGTTAGCTTTATTGACGTGGCTTAGTGGCAGCAGTATCAGCTTGAGAAGCAGAGTTCAGCAGGGTGGCTTTTTTTATAGTAGTATCTTGTATCTTAAGATACACGATACATTATTGGATGTATCGGAAATACAGATACAGATACTCGTTTTGCGAGACGTATTGCGATACAGATACAAGATACCCAAAGAGTATCTAAGATAGTACCTAAGATACATGTATCTTCGATACTGCCCAGCCCTGGTGGTCGCATATTAAAGTGCCAGAGCGCAGGAAGAGACAGCGTCGGCATGCAAGTGGTGTTTGCCAGACTCGTACACAACGTCAAAAGTGTACTCTTGCAACCGAAGTATCGAGCGACCGAAGTCTCCAGGGAAATTTTTCAGGGAGGACAACCAGCTAAAGCGTGATCGTCGGTAATCACAGTGAAGTGGCGTCCATAACGACATGGTCGAAAATTTTGTATGGGCCAAGCTGTAGCGATACATTCCTGCTCTGTTTTCGAGTAGTTCTGCTCAGTAGGCGTTAGTGCCCTAATGGCATATGCAACAACAAGCTCTCGTGATGTGCTGTCGTACTGTAGGAGGACAGCACCGATCCCATGGCCGCTTGCATCTATGTGCAGAAAAGTGGGTGCACATTCGTCAAGGTGACCGAGTAAGAGGTCCGACAATAATCTACGTTGAAGGGCTTGGAAAACACACTCGCAGTCATCAGTGCAAGCGAAAGCCGCTCCAGACGTCGGAAGCTTCTCTAATGACCCCGCAATGGCACAAAGTGACTGATGAAGCGGTGGAACTAAAAGGCCATGCCCAGGAACCTCCCCATACTTTGACTTAATAGGGAAGGGGGCACTGCGACGAACCTGACCTCGGTTTGACCATGGTTGCCTACCACCGGCCACCACGTTGGTCAGCAGCGTTCGCTCGTTTTTACTGAAGTTAGCGCGGGTTCAGAGGACTTCAACAGAATGGGAGAGGGGGGGGGGTTATATATCAAGGGTTGGTGTTTATATATCAAGAGAGAGAAAGAGAGACAAAACTTTACTTATCTCCATGCTGGGGTGAAGGGAGGCAGAGGCCGGGCGGTGATCTCGACACCCCGTTGAAAGGGAAACCTGGACTGGTAACACTGTGTTCTCGTGGGCGGCTGCAAGTGGTAGGACAAAGGCTGACAGCACCTTTAAAGAGGGTGTTATGGAGGCGCGCACATGAATGCTCCCTACTCAAGATGGCACGGCGAAGCTTATGCATCTTGAGGTTTGTCCGACGAAGCTTTTTGCGAATAGCGAATTTTTCCGCGCTTGTTTTGTTTTTCTGTGAGCCTGACGAAACCTTTCCTTTGCAATCTTTTATCTTTTTTTTTTTCAGCTGAGACTGAGAGGTCGGCACAACACATTCACCCGCACACAGATTTTCCACTTCACCAGACACGATCGAGCCCGATCTGTTAAAGGAAGTGTTCTGCATTCTGTGTCACTGGAGAATACTCAGTTTCCTCAGCAAACGAGTCGTGCATAGTATACTCTGTACGAACAGCTGCGGAGTCATTCCGTGCTTCGGAGACACGAGTCCGACATATTACAATGTGGTGCATACGCAGTTTCCGAACTTCTACGACACCGTTCAATTTCCCCAGTAAACACGTCATTGCGCATGCATTTCCGAATTGTCAGACACGATCGAGTCCGATTAATTATTGCAGAATGGTGCGCAAAATGGCCGACGTCAATGTACCGCACACGCTCTTGCGAAATGCACAGCGAATTAGACAGGAATCTGACAAGAAAGCTTCAACTGCAGCAACAAGTTTACCCGCCAGGTCTGACAGCAGTGTTGCAACATTGACCCCCGAGTCTGGCTGTTGACTTATGCTATAGCAGTTGGAACCGTGCCGGCGCGCCGTCTTTCTCACTTTTCGCGCGTCTGTCAAATTTGTTCCGTCGTAATCCTCCTGTCTTCGTGACTAGAACAAATACCACCACCGCCGCACAACACTCCTATGACACATCTTAAAGCCAGCGCATACAGCAGCGTCGCAGTGACGCGCCCCGTTGAAAGTGTGCCTAGCGCCACGAACGCAGACACGCCATCTCAAAGCACCGCCGCTCTTACAGATCGAAAGCGACCATAGTGCGAACATAGTGGTCATAAGTAGGGTATCTATATGCGCGCGGCACACGGATTGACGGACACCAATCCCGTTGAGGCTGCACTCGCGATTGGTTTTCTGTGGTCACGTGGTCAATAGGCGCCATAAAATGCCCTATTCGCTCACATCGCTGTTTTCGCCAGGCCGCCGACGGATGGTGCTTTAGACGACAGCCGTTCACGGGCTGCATTTCCGAATCCGAGCCTGGCCTGGGCCGGCTGACTGCGTGGCGGGCCCGTCCAAGCCCGACACTAAAGGGCTGCTAGCCAGCCCGGCAGGGCGCTACGTACAAGACAAAAGCCCTGTTTGGCCCGACATTATGAAAATTTGTTGTAAGAAAAAAAACAGATGTCGTCTTTCGATGATGTTACATTTTATTCAACATATCAAAGCCATACGCGGCCGTCATTATATGCACAAATTACAAGATGTGGTGTAAAAATAAAAAGCTCTCGAATGATTGAGGCTTCAGTGACTTTCGGCGTTCCTGCATGACATATCCAGCCGTGAAGTTTCGTTCGCTGCTCGCAATTGCAGTCCGAATCGACAATATTTTTGTCGCAAGCATAGCAAGCTTGATAGATTAAGACTGCTCATTCATTTACAAGTTTACTACATGAAATGCAAGACGGCAGGATTATTCCATGAATAGATATTCACAAAGCCCATCTTGATTCGGGCTTTGCACTTGGACTGGACCGCCGGATAAAAATGCAGCTTCACTACTGTGAAACAGCAGGAAGTGCGTAGCACGAGAACGCCGCGATTCCCGTTTAGTAGAGTTCCCACTGCTTCGTTTCCAAAGCGTCGATTACCTGAACGTTTGCGACAGCACGTACGTTTTCCCTGGCAAGAGCAGAATTTTCTCTGGAAGAGTCGCAAACACGGTGTGCCATATGAACGCTGTTTTGCTGTGCTTTATCGAATTCTTTCTTACGGCAACTGAAATACGTGTGGTAAGCAGCGAGTTCCACATGCGCGCTACTTTTTGCTGCGCTTTATCGACTTCTTACTAGTTATGGTAGCTGAGATACGCATGGTCTGCAGCGAGCTCCATTAGCTTCTTTCCACTTCAGATGGGGCGCCGTAAAAACCAGGGTTGAAGGAGCAATCGTGCGCATCTCGAGCCGGTGGCGCCCTCTCTTCCGAGGTGCGGGAGTGTGTCGAATATTTCCGAAGCGTTTTTAGCGATTTTAATCTAATTAATGGTATTAGTTCTTGGTTCATTTTAGTTGATTATAGTATTTGATGACAGGTTTTTAGGAGAGGATGCAACGCAAGTAACCGCCACACAAGCAACCGGCGCAGAGTAGGGTGAGCGGTGCCATTAAAGGTGAAGGTGAAATAAACTTTATTAAAGACGATAGTCTTTCTTGGGATACTTCAACGGAGAAATTTTGGTCTGTCTTTCTGTCTGTCTGTCTGTCTGTCTGTTTGTCGGCACGTCACACGATTCAGCCACCCGACCAAAGTTGAACCACTTTCTCAGCGCCCAGCCATCTTGCACAAGTATTTTTGTTCATACTTGTGAACATTGTCGATCAAAAAGCAAATGTTACGCATGTCTGAGGAGCAACGTCAATACAGAAGTAGTCTCTGGTATGTTTCTTTATAAGAAAATACATAGATACGTAATTATGAAGACCCCAGCGTTTCTTAGGCTGCGCTCAAAAAGCGACGCTATGCACGAAAAAGCGCTCGGCCGACGATATGTTCCTGCTGGGTTCTGCACAAGGTGATGTTTCTCGACAGCACTGCCAGATGGCGTCCATGTCTCACGCAGCGCCTCGGCGCCTCCTCTATTTTATCAAGGCCAGCCAGGTGCGGCCGATTCAACATAGAGAAAGCGCTGTCTGAGGCAAGGCAAAACAGTGTAGTACGGCCGGCAGAAGACTATCGTCTTTCGACATTTGCAGCGAAGCACGCAGATACGCGGCCAATTTTTTTTCCTGGAGAACCCCGATCAGACAACCCCCGAAGGGGTCCGCCGCAGTTTCTGGCCGTGTCCACGCAGGTACTGGAAGACCATGGCCCTCCGCCCGTCCGCAGGCCTCCTGGACAGCCGAGAGCTGGAAGAGTGCGCTTGCGTCGTTGGGCGTGATGGAAGGTAGAGTTCGATATCGAAGTTCCAGATCGATGGAAACCGAGGAGCCTCCACCATTTGCAAAGAGATAACGCGGGAAAACGGGCAGCGGTCCCTAGCGTTGGGCCAAGCGCAGCAACCACGAGCTCACGCTAATGGCAATGTACTGATGCGCGGATCTGTTCCCCTGAGAGCAGTCTTATACACTACATATTTTAGATCTCACTCGTTTATTTTAACGCGGTTGTGAATATTGCTATCCTTGCTATAGGCTTTTGTTAGCCACTTGTATGTGAGCGTGACCACACCACGTGAAATCTATGGAGGGACGAAAAGCCGAACACTAAAGTGATGTGCACTTAAAAACACAGGAGCCCAACCCCGGACCGTGACAACGATGGGAAAACATCAACCTACCCGCGCCAGGCCAGCGGGCCGTCCCGGGTTCGGGCTATCAGGAGCCCGTACACACCACTACTTTGAAGGCCGACTGTTTCAATAGCTTGAGAAAAGCGTTCGCGAAATTCACGATGTGGTTCTGACGCCTGATCGTTAACAAGTCAAGACATCGAAGAAGTCCTGGGTGCTGCGCTTTTGGATGTCACAACGGGTGGGACGCGGGCAAAACGCGCTTTCCTACTCCGAGCGTGAAGCAAGATTGTAAGCGACGGGCTGTGTGGCTGCAAGAATATGGCGGAAGAAATATCTTTCACACATAATGATACCCAGCTTTCTGGCGAAAAGCTTTCGTTTAATATTCGCAAATGTTGTTTCGACAAATGTTTACGTCGCCCCTGTTATGTTGCACCGTGTTTCCCGTGGTTGTCCAAGAAGCTACATGCACAATAACCATGTCGCGCAGCTCCTATGTTTGACGTAAAATTGATGCCTTACGGCTCACGAATAACGGTCAGCGCGCCATGGAAACTGACAGCTACTACATTTCCACTCAAACCACTTTCCAATAGGCTCACTGATGATCGTTGGTTGTTGACGTCCATGATGTTGTGCTCGCATTCATACTTCTGCAGCCAAGTTGTACTGAGCTGTGGATTCTCTGTAAACATTCACTGCTTATTTTTTTTATACAAGTAGATATGTGCAGCATACATGTCCTTAAAGCTCCAGAAAGGGAGTGACGACCTCATTTCTGCAATGACGTGGGGCGCGTATGTCTATTACAGCATCCGCTTCAGTCCTCCTTTATTACCTTCACGAAACAGATGTCCTCCTGTACTAGGTATTTCTAAAGGTTTCTCTTAAAGAAAAAAAATGTCAGTTTCGCCACAAGGCGAAGCAATGAATGCGATAGCAACAAATTGGAATGTCAAGCAGGTCGAAACGTGCAGCGCGCTGCTCACGCACACATGAGGAACGAAAACAACACGCACAGGACGAGCGAACTAAAAACATTCACAGTTCGACACTTAACGCGCTGCTCAAACAAAAACGACGCACGAAACGTATTCACAGGTACAGACGAGCGCGAACTAACAAGTGCCACAGTTGTTACTTCGCTGTGTTTGCAAAGCGTGCTCTTTTCGCAAACGCGGGGATTGCAGCGAGCGATGTGACCTTCGCGCGCCCGGTAACTACAAGGCTATCGTTCCCCCTAAGCCCCATTCTCCGCCACCGCGAGATAAGCGCGCGCGCGCACGGGCATCTCCCCCCCCTTCGGGTAAAGTGCGCGCCGGAGAGCGCGCGTCGCGACGAACGGGGCAGCTAAGCCCCGCCGAGCGCGGCATTCGCGCCATCTCGCTGGTAATGCTGAAAACACGCTGAAAACTCGCTGTATATAAATAGCTCGCCGTTTGAACGCTGAAGGACGTTCGCCTTCGTGGCTGAATGGTTAGCGCCACGCGCTGCGGAGCGAGAGGTCCCCGGTTCGATGCCGCGCGTCGGAAACCTTTTCTGAATCATTTTTCTTTGAGGTTGTTATAAATATATAGATACATATACATATACCGGGACATGACGGTGACGCCGACGGCGAAAACCAGCTGAGAGTGTCCATATAATTGATATCGCAATAAAAGACTGAGGGACTGCTTAAGAACGTCACATATTCTAGCATGTACCGAAACGATCCAAATAATTGTGAACAGCGCGGCGCGCGCATGCTGCCCTCTTCGCATTTGTTTTCAACGCGCTCTCACCTACGTCAGTATCATCCTTGATTGCATCATCAAGGTGAGGTTTTGTTAAACAGATAGGTTAGAGGCTTTAGGTTAGAGGCTTTTGAACATAAACGACGACAGCGGAGTGCGAAAGTGCCGCTTGGTTCGCATTAGTTTTATAGTATGAGTACGCGTGCGTGCGATCGAAAAACTTCTGCTATTTCTTTCCTAACCATTTAGAGAACAATGGTATACTTCGTTCGGGTCTGAAAAAGCGTAAAACATGCATTATTTTACGTAAAACCGACACCACAAACCGGAGCCTCGGGCGCGTTGGACGAAATATGGCAGCGTGCCGTATGGTTGCGGCACTTTTAGATGTGAAGCATCTTATGGCGAAGCTTAATCCGGTGGTGGTGGTGGTGGTGTGCCGGCGTGACCACCCCTTACTGCGCATGCGCAAACCTTTAAAAAAAAATAAAAAAAATAAAAAACCTCCTCTCCCCCTCTCTCTCCTCTAGGCATCCCTCCCCGCGGCACCCACACCCTCACTGCGCATGCGCCTCCCCTCCTCGCTCCCCCTCCTACGCTCCCCCTCTCTCCTCTAGGCATCCCTCCCCGCGCTCCCACTGCGCATGCGCGGCCCCCCTCTCTCCTCTAATACGCTCCCCCCTCTCTCCTCTAGGCATCCCTGCCCACAGCGTCCACACTCCCACTGCGCATGCGCGTCCCCCCCTCTCTCTCCTCTCCTACGCTACCCCCCCCTCTCTCGCCTCGCAACGCCGACGCAGGC
>JALIZH010017459.1:0-10184 GCA_030522465.1 Rhipicephalus appendiculatus
CTGCCGTGTTCAAAACGCTTGAACCACTCATAGAACTGCGTGCGACTCATATAGTCGTCCCTGTATACTTGTCTAAGCAACTGAAGTGTCTGCGAAAGCTTTCCCAAGTTTTAGCAGAATTTCACACACACACACGTTGTTCTTCCAGCGCTTTCATTGCCACTTTGGCAGAAATCCGAAGAACAGCCTCTCCATGTTCTCACTTTAGCGCAGCGTTGCCAGGTTTGGCTATATACAGCCAAATTGGGCTACAGAAAATAATTTTTGGCGTGCATTTAAGAAGGTTGGCTATGTGGCTATATTTGGGCTACTGAAAATCTGCGACATGCATGGCTTTGTTTGGGCTATATGTGGCGCCCTCTTGCTAAACACTTCACAGGCAATTCTCGTTGAGCAGACACAAACATGTAAAGGCGCGCTCACATTTCTCGTTGAAGGGGTCGAAAGCGGTAAGATTCATTAGAAATCCGTCCGCTGCGCCGCCTAAGCGAGTGGAAAACTGGGCGACGAGCACCATCGGTCTCGTACCGATTTTTTCACCGCAGCGACCGTACAATGCCTTTGTGCCTCTGCGGAAGCCGAACTTTCTGGCTATACTAGTATATCAACCACTTGATGTCTTGCCGCAATTTGAGAGTTGCGGCCGAAAAGTATTGTGCGGATTTGTATAGGTACAAGACGCGTCTTCATGTATCGTAACGTTCTTAAATGTCGACGATTCCCAAGCGGTTAATTTTGTTTTTAATAGAATTGCGGGAGCAACGCATGTAGTGGTGTATGTTGTAGACCCTGCACAAACCTGAGCGATTTCGCTGGAAAGAATGATGAGTCATGCACCCGGCCGTCGTCATGATAAGAGCTCGCGCTTTTCACCCAATATCAGATTTTGACGCCTGTGTTCACCGCTCGTATTTTGCGTGAAATCAGCGTTGCCTTGAGCAAGTTTGTCCAAAAGACTTTTTTTTCTGCCGCCTTACCAATCGTGGTGGGCTACTGGTTAAGGCGCTCAACTGCTGACCCGAAGGTCGCGCGATCGAATGCCGGCCGCGGCAGCCGGCTTTCAACGAAGAAAAAATGCAATAGGTGCCCGTGTGCTTACATTAGGTGCTCGTTAAAAAAATTACACCATCTCCCGCTGAAGGGAACCATGTGTAGATATGAAGCAGCGGGCGCTAACGCTCACACTGGCAGCGGCGTTGACTCTGGCGCTCATCGCAGCGTTGCGCAGGAGAGAAAACTGGGGAGGCGCAAAGCACGCAGTGATGGAGGGGTGTTTCCTACTGGAACATGCCAATCGCTGCTAATCGGCAATGAGAGACAGAAGACTCCGACTGGACAGAGACCCGCAGTCCGCTTTTAGTTAACGCGCACGCTGCGAATTTTTATTGTTCAACAACGCACAGGAGAAATCTCCCACCGGCACCACATTGCAGGTCAAGATCCAGTGCCATATATACGGGGTGGCCAGTGAACGGTTGTGCAGCGCGAGCAGTCGGTTTTTTCAACCAAGAAACTCGCTAGCAGACCCTGCCTGCGTCTGCGTCGCGAGACGAGAGAGGGGGGAGCGTAGGAGAGGGGGAAGACGCGCATGCGCAGGGGGGGTGTGGACGCCGCGGGCAGGGATGCCTAGAGGAGAGAGGGGGGGAGCGTAGGAGGGGAGGCGCATGCGCAGTGAGGGTCTGGCTGCCGCGGGGAGGGATGTCTAGAGGAGAGAGAGGGGGAGAGGAGGTTTTAAATGCGAATGCATTTGTTAGTCGGGCTATGTCAGGCGGCGTTGTCCGCGCGCCGGCAGGTGTTATCTCTCCGCTCTCACTCCCTCTCCTATAGCAACAACTGCGGGCGCGCGCGCTTATCCTCGCCCCTAGCAACCGGAGCATGTGGTGCGAGAGAGTCTAGGAGAGGGTAGGTGCAGTGCTTCACCGCTCCTTCTCTCGCCGTTCGCTCTCTCTCCTCCCTGCGCCCCACTCTCCCGTCCGCTCGCGCCTCACTCTCGACCGTTCGCTGGCTGGGCGCCTCTCAAGGCAATGGCAGAAGTCGGTGAAGGCGAATTTACGCCATTAAAATTACTACGCCGTGTACTCTCGGTGCATGAAATGCATTCGCATTTCCTCACGATTCCCCTTCGGGGAGGTGGGGGCATTTTTTTATTTCTATTTTTTTAAAGGGTTTGCGCATGCGCAGTAAAGGTGGTCACGCGGCACACCACTACCACCACCACCACCACCACCGGATTAAGCTTCGCCATAAGATGCTTGACATCTAAAAACCCAAGCTGGTCGCAATTTCCGGATCCCGCCACTGCGGCGTCTCTTATAACCATATCGTGGTTTTATAGGATGCAAAACCTCAGCACTTATTATTATCTAACACTTCCCCTGCTCTTGTACTACCGCAACAATATTACATTATAGAGGTTCAAACGGGCTTTTAGGATTAGGTTTAGTGGCGCTAAAGTGAATTCAAAACACGAATTGAATATTCTCGGGGTAGGTGACCAAGGCTGGCGGCTTTCATAATAAAATTTGTCTAGAACAGCACAAAACTTAAAACATTCATCCTGCTTTGCTTCGTGCGTAAAATACTACAGAGGTTCTGATAACTGGTCCTATAAAATACCTTGCATTGGAAGGTCACTTTCCGAATGCGACGGACTGATGAGACGGAGCTTGCCGAATTTACTATTTTTTGTTGTTTTCAAATGAAGGTTCAGTGATTAAGTAAGGCCGCGCCTCAAAATTGATACTTTCACCTTCTAGAACACACTAACGACGGGTTGTAAAAAAAAGGAATTGCAGCAGTCGAATGCGAAAACGTCAAAATGAAACTGAAAATAAGAATGGCTTTATTTGGCTACAAATTTTCTTGCTAATTTTTCCCTTTGGCTACATTTGGGCTACAGTTTCTCTGGCTTTTGGCTACGCCGCTTCGTCCGACCTGGCAACACTGCTTTAGCGGCTGTAGCTCACGAACTAACGGTCAGAGTGAAACGCGCATAATGAGAGTTTCTTGTTTAATGTTGCCGCTACGTGCACTTGGTAGGTGCAGCCCGCTCTCTCCGGTGGTTGACGTGCTATTGGAAAAGTTAGGTTTCTTTTTGAACAGCCCTCGTATGTATATTTCCAATAAAGACAGTATAACCAGTCTGCCATAGTGGCACATAAAATTACCTAAGGGATTCGCCAAGAATAGCCACATGTATACCTAGACGCACATGTTTGCGCAATAATGAGTACCTCATCTATAACGAATATAAAAAAATTACACCATCTCCCGCTAAAGGGAACCATGTGTAGATGCGAAGCAGCGGGCGCTAACGCTTACACTGGCGGCGGCGTTGACGCTGGCGCTCATCGCAGCGTTGCGCAGGAGAGAAAACCGGGGAGGCGCAAAGCACGCAGTGATGGACCGGTGTTTCCTACTGGAACATGCCAATCGCTGCTAATGGGCAATGAGAGACAGAAGACTCCGACTGGACACAGAGAGCCGCAGTTCGCTTTTAGTTAAAGCACACGCTGGGAATTTTTATTGTTCAACAACGCACAGGAGAAATCTCCCACCGGCACCACCTTGCAGGTCAAGATCCAGTGCCATATAGTATACGGGGTGGTCAGTGAACGGTTGTGCAGTGCGAGCAGCGCGAGCACACCATCAAGCGACTATAGTCGGTCACAAGCTAAGAATGAAAAGCAAAGTGTACCACTATCCATTTGGGTTATGCGCGTCCAGCTAAAGCTGCCCTTTCCTATGACGTAATGGTTAGGAAGAACCGATAAAAATTCAACTGTTATCCACACGTACGTAGCATCATCCTCGCCAGACGTCGTTCGATGCAGTTGAAGTTTGTGATTGGGCCACGTTTGACGTCCGCCTAAGCGGCAGCAGCTCGCAGTGTTTTGCAACGTTTTATCGCGTTCCGTCGTTTCCGCAGCGTGAAGTAGCAACACGGCGGAAGCATGAAAAATAATGGCAATGCGACCTCGTGGGCGGAGCCTATATTTATTCTTAGGCTGTCACCGACTGTAGTTTTGTATCAAAGCCGTACAAAGTGGTGTACGACGTGCATGAGAGCTTTAGTGACTGCACCAACAATGAAATAGACTTAACTCGTTGTTATGATGTTTCAGAAAATTTTGAAACGTTTAGGAACATTTTTGTATTGCTGAAAGATGGTATGAAACGAAACGGGGACAGCACAAACACTAAGAAAACGAAGTACAGTCTATTAAGGCGAAAGCCTTTAATGTCTCATGCTCACGTCCGTCCGGTGTTCGTCCGTCCGGTGTCGGTCCGGCGTCCGCTGTCCGTCCGTCTGGTGTCCGTCCGTCCGTCCGGTGTCCGTCCGGCGTCCTTTCGTCCACGCCCCCACTGCGCATGCGCCAACCCATTAAAAATAAAAATAAAAAACCTCCTCTCCACCTCTCTCTCCTCTAGGCATCCCTATCCGCGGAGGCCACACCCTCACTGCGCATGCGCGTCCCCTCCCTCTCTCCCCGCCTACGCTCCCTCTCGCAGGCGTTCACGGAATACACTTTCCAATTTACAAAGGGTCCGTCAATTTAAGAGCTGGAACGCGGATGGCGTTTGCACGATGCGCAAAGCGCGAGAAGATACTAACGCATGCGGCCGGAGGAAGATGAGTCTCGCGTCTCGCTGCGATTCGCGGTAAAACATTAAAGAAGAAAACACGCCCCCATTCGGTTTGTGTCTTATCCCACTGAGAGTGTAAAAGAAAAAAGACATGGCATAATCAGTGGAATGGCCACACGCTTTCGCCGAACACACTTTGGAATGTACAAAGTGTCCTTCAATTTTTTACTCTTTTTTTGTGAGTACTGACTCGCCATGCATATTACTCTCTCTAAAGAGACACGTGTACTCTCTGGAGGTCATTATACTATCGTCGGAGAGTCAGAGAACCCATAATAAATTCAATGTGCCTTCTTAAAGAGAGTCATATATGAGGCAAGCCAGGATTCACCGAAAACTGTAACACATAATCTTTCTTTTTTGGTGTGCAATGCATAGGCTTGAGCATTGTGTTTCCTGCGCTTCATTCCCTTTGTCCACATGTTTTCACGGCACATTTAGGTAATAAGAATGTGCACACCACTCTGAAACGCGAACTGTCGTGTAACAAAGTCCACATGGCTTGAAAGAGCATTGACCGAACATCGGGTGTTGCAGAACACGACGGAATGGCCAGGAGAGCCCGCCATCTAGGTGGGAGCTATGCTGTCCCACGGGAACCGTACATGCACGCATATCAATGCCAGTTTCTTGTTCTACGCCTGTCTTGCGATCGGTGTAGTCATATCGGGAACGTCCATTACGCTGTTGCGGTTTTTGCTTCTCCTCTGAGGAGCTGCCACTAAACTTCCAGTTTTCGGCCGACACATAAGGCCGAATATGTCTTTATAACCCGTGTTCCTTGGTATGCTCTATACCGTGTTCCTCGGTATGCTATACCGACAAGTACGGTATAACTTATCAGCAGAGTGCCGTAGTGTGCTAGTTTTGCCACATTGTTATTTCTATCGTAGTCGCGGCAGCAAAAGTTTATGGACGTGGGCTCCGCTACAAATGCGAATTCCTGCTCTTTTCGTGCATAACACTTTTAATCTAGAGGACGCAGAAAAGATGATTTATGATGGCGAAGCTGACGGCACAGTGTTGGATGAGAAAATATTACAGCTGACACGCACTACCATGCACGCACTCTTGCACTCGGGCACGGTGAACTCCAAAGTAGATACATTTAAAGCCACTTCACTTCCCTTTTAGACCACCATAGCTGAATTAATTAGGGGCGCAATTTGCCTTAATAGAGTGTACAAGCGACGTTACGTTCGATTACAATCAATTCGAGCTTAGAAACGTAAAACATTTAAGCGACAAACATTTAAGCGAGGGCACCGAGCAAAGTAAAGCAGCTGTATCAACAAGCGCTCCTGCCACTTGGCTAGCACACGGTGTTGATTATGCCGATGAACATCGTAACTGCAATGTTCAACGATGTGAGAAATTTCATACAACAGGCTCCCACTACAAAGCACAAACATGCACAAAAGATGCGTTACCTTTTCATACACCCCGCAAAGAGCCACGCCTATCGGCCACTCCAGACCTATTAAGTTTACCCGGTGCCACTATGAGTATGAGGGCCAGATTAGGCTCCCAAATTTTAATTCGGTCCTCAGGCTTACGTAATTAAAGGTTTTGTAACGCTCAACAGACAGTAATGACGTCATGATGACTACATAACCTTACCGGCCAGCCTCCTTTTTCTCGGGCCATCTCAAGTCAATAGCCTCCTTTGTTTACGACGCGACGGCCGCTGAGGGGGGATAATTCCTGGGCACCGTGGTGGCCGGCAGATATTGCTTCTTGGAAGGAGTGGATAGAGGGGCGGCTCCTTAAAGGCTTGAACCTACGATTCCCTTGAGGCCCCAAGGCACACATGGCACTAAACTGAATGGCATGGGATCCTTACTAGGCAAGCAGTATTGATTTCCGTTAACTGGATTATCTGGAGACCACCAGACTTTCTAGCGGGTGCTCACCACGTTGCCCGTCTTCCTGTTTTCTCCCTAAGTTCTAGCTCTAAGACAATGCTTTTTTCTTTACATCCCCATAACTTCGCACTTTGCCGCAAACGCTACAAACTCTTCCGGATTTCAAGCAGTAAAGTGATCCGTATTGTGAAACGGGAACTAATTCTGCGGTTATCAGCGCATAAAAAACACTGACCGTGATGTGAGTATGCTCAAAGAAGTCTATTAGGTGCTGTGCTCGAATATTGTGTGCACTTGAACAAAGGTCGCACAGGGAAAGTGTAACCGAGTGCCCGTGTCAAACATTCACTGAAATGCGTGAATCACTACGATACACGCTTCATACGCGCTTCGTCGAATTCAACAAAAAGCCTCACGAAGGCTCAGTATTAATTTTAACATTCCGAATAGTTATGTTTTCGCGCCTTTATAGGTGGTCGTTTGGAGTGATATGGAACCAAGTTTACGTGCACGGTATGACTAAATCCTTCACTCGATTTTCTTTCACGTAGGCGTATATAAGACCATGACTGAAGAAAGTGTTAAACGAACAGTGGCTAACATGCTGTGTTGAGGAACGATGTACACTTGAGATAGTGTTGTGCGCAGGCATTTGCGGTACAAGCAACAACTTGCTGGTACTTGAAACACGTCCGTGAAGGAGTGCGGATGGGTGCGCATAGCGTCCATCGTGGTTACACGGTGGCGTGCTCTTTCTTAGTCCCCTTACACCTGATACGACAATCCAATAATCCACCGCTACCTCCCCGTGTCCTTTGGGGAACCGACTTATATTCCCCATGTCACTGCAGAACTGCCGATTCAGCATCATTCAGTTTCTTGCGGGAAAATTTGCTGCTTGCTAGCTATCCAAGTAACAGCGACAAACAAATGTTTGCTCTACGTTACCAGAGAATTAGATTCCAGACAAGGGTCCCCCCCTCTTGCCGAGTTTATGTTCATTGATCTACTTGTTTGGGTAGAAGATCTGCTTGTGCGCTTCAACGCACGCTATTTCAAAGCTCCCGTTTACAACCATTAGAACTTCTCCCGATGTGCTGTGGTAATATACAGGGTGCCCCAGCTACCTTTAGCCAGAGTTTGCAAATACATTTACGCGCTCAATGACGACGCGACCAAATGCATGTTGCTGAGTGTTGCCTAGAGTGAGCAAGAGGATTTTTTTTGTGTTCTGATTACTTGCTTAATTGGGCCATTTAATTAACTAACTTTTGATGCAACGAAGCTGGGGAAAATATTCCAATGAGAAAGTTTTAGATCGGTTTGCAAAACGATCTACAACTGTTTGCCAAGGGTCGTCCTGTCACAACGTATGCCTTTTTCGATTGTCTTAGACATACCTCCAGCGTCTACGACCACCACTTGGCCCTTCCGCCCTTCGAAAGACCTCGCGCTACGTTTGCCGACATCACAGTCAATCATTTGAAAAGTATTCTGTCAGGTTATACGCCAGCAACGAGACTTGCATGTCGCTTGTGGTGCCTTGAACTGCCACTGATAGGCATTGAAATTCCGAGGATAAGAAGATTGACCACTCCAGAATAGACTAGAACAAGCGAAACTGCTATTATGAAATGTGGCGTACTCCGACCGAAAGCAGATCAATACTGACGGGTTGGTCTCATTCACCAGCTCATCAGGTGCAGCTGCAGTTCCGGCTGCAGCAATGACAATAAAATTTAAATTGTCGCGTGTAACGGCATCTGCGGTAGCAGCGCTTGGCGCTACACCATAGAAGAGCGACCACGCACGGGTCATATTCTGCTACTTGAAGGCTCGGAGTTTGGAGTTTGGCCTGCGTTGAGGACTCTGGAAAAGCTGGTGCATGAAATGAGAAATTGTCACCTCTAAGCTTGAGGAAGAGGACATGGAATTATATATCAGCGGCTAACAGGACGTATCGGAATTACTGGTAATCAATTGGCGACGGCATAGCCCGCTCAGCCCTTGAAGGAACTATAGTGCTTCCGAATAGTCTATCAAAAACTGCTGCGGCAAGGCAACTTCATATGTTGGTTCGGAATTTTACAAGCACTTTTTGAACATCTGCTAGCTTCCGAAGGTGTCATCTTCATAAACGTAATCATTAACTGATTTCACATCTACTATCGCGAATTTCCCACTCAGATGCGGCGCTGTTATGCCGCCTTTGAATGCGGGTTGCATTCAAAAAAGGCGTTCTCGATTCGCATGTGTATGGCGGACACTGTATGGAACTACTGAATTCCTTACCAATCGTTTAGAGCCCTAGCGGCAGGGTAAAAAAAAATGTAATTGTCAGAAAGAATAGGCAAGTTATTTCATGTGACATCGAGTAACACTCTAATCACGTTGTACTCAATTCAACTCATATTTGCCAAGTGAGAATGTCAGTGGAGCAGAGTTTTGACATGCATCCTGTTTTTTTTTTTTTTGCGCGCTTATTTTCCCGGGTTTTTTCACACTTCATTTAACTATATCTGGGGTTTAACGTCTCAAAACTACGATATGATTGCGAGGCACTCCGACACTTCATTTACTGCGTCCCCATGCCACTATGACACATCTTCAGCCTACAGCGAAGGCGAAATTGCACGGGTTAATAAGCCCTGTTTCCACGCGATCGAATTTCAAATCAGGATCTATTAGCTTCCCGAGGCATCAAATTGCCCATTACGTGAACAAAGAGGATTGCGCTCAATCCAGCGATGAGAGGTCCTTTTCCCCTCCACGCAGGATCTCAGGCACTAGCAGCGGAAGCTAATGAAGTCATTTAGTTTTGGTTACTATTTTTTGTGGGCGTAATTAATCAGAATTTATAAGTCTTTACCCACCTTTGGTGACAAAGAAAATTTGCTGTACAATGCACTCACATGCACTCACAGCAAACGAGTATAAGATGCTAGGCTGTACAATTTTAAAATAACCGAGGCTTGAAGTGTTGAAGAAATGATACACTTAAGAACACTGAAAACGTTCAGTGTCAAAAGCGTAGTGCCACGCTGATGAATGTATTCAGTTAGGTAGGAAGAGCTTGAAGGGCATTTCACCGGCAATTGGTTGCTCGAAAGAAAGCTAAAAACTTTTTCTTCCACCTGCACCCGCGTCTCCACGTATCTGAACAAGTGAACAGGAAGTCACCATCACTTTGTCAATCACAACGCACACGTTCGTCTTATTTGGAGAATCTT
The DNA here is from genome assembly GCA_030522465.1 of Rhipicephalus appendiculatus. NCBI lineage: Eukaryota > Metazoa > Arthropoda > Arachnida > Ixodida > Ixodidae > Rhipicephalus > Rhipicephalus appendiculatus. The sequence continues at coordinate 9,743 of JALIZH010017459.1, forward strand.
GTTTGACGAATGTACTCTTGAGAGGCTCATTTACACTAGCGCGACGACACCGATTTTGGTCTGCGCATTTTGGTGTTGTCGTTGCATTTACAATGCAAGCGACTCCAGTCCGCCCCACAGACCATCGGCGGACTCTTGGTGTCGTTGCAGTGTAAATGGGGCGACTGACACGACAAAAGACGCTCCCAAAGACAGTCGGCATACCAAAATCGGTGTCGTGTCGCGCTAGTGTAAATGAGCCTTTACTGCAATGCTGGCTTTCAACATACGCAGGTTACCTTTCATGCTGGGCAGAGAGAGAGGAGAAATACGATTTATTTGCACCCGTATAGAATGAGGGGAGAGAAGGCGTTTGCCTCTGCCCCCCTTCATACCCCTAACCAATCGACAGGAATCCCTTGGGACTCGGCAGTGGTCACTCTGATAAAATAAATTACGTTCA
>JALIZH010017460.1:0-15540 GCA_030522465.1 Rhipicephalus appendiculatus
GCGCGCCGCAATGCGGAAATAATGGCTGGTAAGGCCTGAACCCACGAACGCGTTGCAGCGTGTCAGCGCGTAGAGGGCAGACTCAGCGCCGCGCCTTCTCCCTCCATACAGAGAGTGCATGGCTCCGAGTCTACACGCCACGCACTGACGCGCTGCAACGCGTACGTGTGGTCAGGCCTTTAGGATTTAACACCCTTAAAAACCATCATATCATTTTGAGACACTCTCTGTAGTGGAGGGGTCCGCAAATTTCCACCATCTGGTGTACTCTGGACGCCCACCTAAATCTACCGGCCTTAAGCATTTCCACCTCCATTTAAAGGGTGGCACCGCGTCTGGGATTCGATCCCCCGACCTTCGGGGTCAGCTGTCGAGCTCCATAACCAGTAGATCACCGGGACGGTTAGCATTGTGGGAGCATCATGCCCGTCATCTCGGCATAGTGTTGCTGATAGCCTGTAGATGGTCACCGTCTAACGCAAAATCTAGGAGTCTTTCCCCTACCGCGAAAACATTTTGGGGGAAATGAACGAGGAGAAGAAACACTTGCGTACTATTGTGCTCACGGATTCTCTCCTGCTTTTTCATAATCGTCTTGTTCTTCGTGCTGTTGCTGACGTTTTGTTTCTTTGTGTTTGTTTGTTCCCATATTATGGCTCGTACCCCACTATTGGGCCATTAACCGGCGGTTAATGAGGGAGTAATTTAGAATTTTATTGGAGGAAAATAATTAACCGGTCATAAATGGTATATAGAATTGTTGATTATATTATAGATTGCTAACAAATTAGTGAGAAGTCCAAAGTAATAAATTTTGATTGGGAAAAAACTTAACACGGGATTCTTTTTTGAGTCTCTAAGAAATTCGCAGACGGCAATGCAGATGTTCCTGTTGCTGTGGCCCAGAGAAGAAGCCCCTAAGGGAAAGAATGTTCTCAGAATTAAGAGAAATTCCTAATTTTCGGAATAAAATTTCGAGATGTTTTTTTTCCTGAGGTTTACGAAGCGGCGGCATGACATTAAAAAGTGTTCGATGTTTTCAGGCTCTTGACAGTAAAAGCATAAAGGAGACGGCACCTGACCAGACAGACCTGTATAAGTAAAAATTAAGAGGAGGAATCCGGCATCGAAATTTTGTGATGGATACTTCCAATTTACGAGTGGGGCACCATTTGTTATCCCAAGAAAAAGGAAAGGTGACCATATTCTTGACCTGGTAACCTCATTTTCATGGTGTCTTGAAGTAAGGTATATTTTCTATATCTGTATTCAGTTATAAAACCAGTATCAGGTACAATGGACATTACAGGACCATTAAGAGACCACCGAGCAAGTGCATCTGCCATCTCGTTTGCAAATATGCCAATGTGATGGCCTGGCGCCCATACCAACCGCACTGTACACACAAGTTTTTAGGGGATAAATGACGCAAATGCATTCCAAATTGAAGGCTCGGAAGGGGACGCTGTAGCTAGAAATTTACATACAGAGAGCGAATCAGTAAGTACAACAACCGCCGAATCATTTTCTGGAGATTTTTCGAAGGGCTAAAATAATTGCGAGGAGCTCTGCTTCAAATATGGGGGTATAATCCGGAAGACGCACTGAGAATGACCAAGATAAAGCATCTGAGAAAATGCCTACTCCCGCTTTCTCTTCACTCATGGATGCATCGGTAGCAATAACATTGCCAACATCCAGTTGAAGTAGATGGTCTTCCAACAATCCTATTAGGTATTTGGAAGGAAGAAGTTTGGAATTTGAAGGGAATATATCATCAAATTCAATTTTTGTGCTCGCCACCGAGTCATTTGGAACGATGTCACGTATGTTAACATTTAACGGCTCTAGTTGATCTTGCACAAACAATATTTGAGGCCTATATACCCGAGACCATGGCTCATTAAAAAAATGCTCTTGGTTCAGAAATGAATATAAACTCTGATCGTCTCAGTGAAGATGTATGAATTTTTAAATATATTTTGACAGTGAGAATGCGGAATCTGCAAGCTAAAGTGGGGATTCGGGCTTCTTGGTATAAAACACTGTTCGCAGTAAATTTCGGCACCCCTAGACAACTGCGAAGAGCCTCTCGCTCTACAAGAGCCAGGGGATTAATTTTGTATGCTGCCCCCCCCCCCCCCCCGAGTATAAAACGCAACCAAATTCTAGAATCGGACGAACATACATACGATAAATCAGAATTAGAGTGTCCCTGCGCAGACCAGTGGGGTGTCGACCATGTTTATGAATTATTCCAACAGCACGAGTTGCCTTAGATTTAATATATTCAATATGATTTCGCCAACTTAGTTTTTCGTCGTAAAACACTCCTAAATATTTAACGCAGTCATTTTGGGGAATTACCTCTTGTCGATGCTGAAGAGCAATGCTCACTGGCGAGTTCAAAGGAAACACAATCACTGAACTTTTGCTAACGTTTAGGGTCATTCGAATCTGTTGAAACCATGATTCTAAAGTTCCTAAATATGATTGTAATGCTGCCTGCAGTGAGTGAATATCACATGCAGAGGAGAAGAATGCAATGTCATCTGCATATATGTACACTTTGACGTTATTATGAGACGGAACTGAGCTTAATAAAACATTAAATAAAACGGGAGAGAGGACGGAACCTTGAGGGACCCCTCTGGACTGATGATATTTTGGGGAAGATAAGCCACGTTGAGAGCAATAAAATTTCCGATCCTTTAAAAAATTCATACAGCCAATTAATAATATATCGCGGGAAGTTTAAGTTTTCTAATGAATTGAGCAGGGTGACGTATTCTACACTGTCGTATGCCTTGGCCAAATCTAAAGTTACTAATGCTGCATAGTGCCGCCTGTGACGAGGAAGCTTAATACGTTCCTCTAAATCAATATGTGCATCCCATATGGAACATCCAGTTCTAAATCCAATCTGACATGGGCTCAATATTGAGTCATCTTCTATAAATTTGATTATTCTAAGGTAAAATACTCTTTCAATTAATTTGACAACATGCGACGTTAATGCAATAGGTCTGATGTTATCGAGATGTGCTCCTGCTCCTTGTTTTTTTAAGAATGGGAATTATTTTTGCCATTCTCCAATCTGGAGGAACCCAGCCATTCCCAAGAGAGTGATTGACAAGGTTAAGGAGGTCCTGAGGAGACACCTCGAATAACAATTTCAGCATGCTTGTTGTAATGCCATCTGGGCCTGGAGCTGAATTAGGGAGAGATCGCACCACGTCTGACTGGTGAGCGCAGGCTGCGTGCTTCGTCTTTGTCTTCTTCCTTCACGCGCCATGATTTCAGCGCCCTGGTAGCAAGGGTTTTTCGGAAAAAGCTGGTGTCTGGGCTTCAGAAAAACAATTCAGTCACGTAAGAGTTTTTTGTTTTTTTTTTGTTTTTTTTTTGTTTTTCTTCAGTTATAGTGAACTATCCACAATTACTGGTCACAAAAAATATGAATGCCATATTTGTAGTATGCATAGTGCGCGCCTGTCAAGTCGAAGAAGTTGACGTTGTCGAAATTTTAGCAATATGACAATTAGTAACATTCCATTCCCATGAATGTTGCCCTATTCTGTGCTCAAAAGAAGTTGATGCAACCGCTTGAGAAGCTTCGAGCACTCCCTTACAGGAGAGATGTGAACATTTGGAAATAATTATCTTTGTTTACGCGCGTTACAGTTATAAGAATAAACACCGCGGCATAAAAATATTCAAGTACGTACCACTGCAGTAATTATCGCATAAGCAATTCAAAGTTTTAACCGGTTCACATTTCAAGATTTTCCGCCATGGTGTGTCGGCGTACCTAGTTAATCTCGTGGTGCGCAGAATCGGCTGAGAGCTTTCGAGAGGTATGGTATTTCGTGGAAGAAAAAAATGCTGGGAGTTCTTTCCTTTGCGGCATTTTGGCTAGGAAACACGTTAAGCAAATCAATATCAATGAGAACTAACAGCTAATGATGCCAAGGAAAGTTTAGGGGATGTTATTAGTAATAATTGCAATGTAAATGTGAAGAAGAAAAGCGGACGCAAAGGTACTTGCCGCCGGCAGGGACCGAACCTGTGACCTTCGAATAAGGCGTCCGATGCTCTAGTTGGTCAGCTGCCACCTCGTAATAAGGATCACGTGCTACGTGACGCCCACAGGCAAAAAAAGAGTGTGCTACACTCGCCGTAATGGCTTCTGTCGGCGCTGACTAGCACTCTCATATTGAAATGCACATATATATTCTATAAAGTGGACGGAGAGATGACCGCCGCCATAGTTGAGTTGGTAGAGCATCGGACGCGTCATTCAAGGGTCGCCGGTTTGGTCCCTGCCGGTGCAAGTTATCTTTTCGTCCGCTTTTCTTTCTTCACATTTACATTACAATTACTACAGTGGAACCCATATATAACAATGCTCAAAGTGCCTCAAAAATGTCATTGTTATAACCGATAATTGCTAAAAGGGGTCGCATGAAAAAAAAAATCTTCCCCATCTCCCGCTAAAGGGAACCATGTGTGGATGCGAAGCAGCGGGGAGATAATTAGCTTGAGCGGGAGGAACGTCGCCGCTCTGAATTCACGGCAGCGGTCCGGGCGCTCATCGCGGCGCTGCACAGGAGAGAGAATGAGGTGCGCGCGCTCAGTCATTTTCATACCGGGGAACTACCGTGGCGCCCCCAGCGGAGTATGCAGCTGTCACACCACCTGTCGTGCGCACCGCTCCGTAGAGGATTCCTAGAGGAGAGGGCGGGGGGACCGTAGGAGAGGAGAGAGAGGGGGAGGGGACGTGCGTGCGTTGTGGGGGGTGTGGGACGCGGGAGCCGCTCCGTAGAGTAGAGGATTCCTAGAGGACGGAGGGGGAGAGGACGCGCATGCGCTTTGGGGGATGTGGGATGCCGGAGCTGCTCCGTAGAGTAGAGGATTCCTAGAGGAGAGAGGGGGGAGATGACGCGCATGCACTGTGGGACGCGGGCGCCGCTCCGTAGAGTAGATGATTCCTAGAGTAGAGGAAGGGGGGTGAGCGTAGGAGAGCATAGGGGAAGGGACGCGCTGTGGGACGCGGGGGGCCGCTCAGTAGAGTGGAAGATTCCTAGAGGAGATAAAGGGGGGTGAGCGTAGGAGAGAGAGAGGGAGAGGGGACGCACATGCGCTGTGGTGGTGTGGGACGCGGGAAGGAGGGACGGACTGAGCCCCCTCCAAACACATGCAAGCAAGATTAAGGAATGGGGTCAACCTGGGCGACAAACACCACCTGCCTAGCCATTGCTAGGCAGCCTCTCTGTGCTCTCGGCCATGACTCAAGGAATGGAGTCAACCTGGGCGACAGACACCACTTGCCTAGCCATTGCTAAGCAGCCTCTCGGTGCTCTCAGGCCATGACTCTGGTGACTGTAGTAGTGGTTGACGGCCTTCATATTTTTACAGTGTTCTGGTTCGCATAATGGGTGCTTCCCTACTTCATGAAAGTGGCCGGACGCGGGACGCGGGACGGCGGACGCGGGACGGCGGACGGACAGAGCCCCGAGCATAAGATGCTTCGCATCTGAAAAAAAACGTTCCGCATCTCCCGCTAAAGGGGACCATGTGTGGATGCGAAGCAGAGGGGTAGATGGTTAGCTTGAGCGGGAGAAACGTCGCCGCTCTCATTTCGCGGCAGCGGCCCGGGCGCTCATCGCGGCGCTGCACAGGAGAGAGAATGCGGCGCGCTCCGTCATTTTCATATCGCGGAACTACCGCGGTGCTCCCAGCGGAGTATGCAGCTGTCGCACCACCTGTCGTGCGTGCCGCTCCGTAGAGGATTCCTAGAGGAGAGAACGGGGGGGGGGGGGGGACCGTAGGAGAGGAGAGAGAGGGGACACGGGAACCGCTCCGTAAAGTAGAAGATTCCTAGAGTAGAGAAAAGGGGTGAGCGTAGGAGAGGCGGAGAGAACGCGCATGTGCTGTGGGCTCCGTAAAGTAAAGGATTCCCAGAGTAGAGAAAGGGGCTGAGCGTATGAGAGAGGGGAGAGGACGCGCGTGCTCTGTGGGGATGTCGGACGCCGCTCCGTAGAGTAGAGCATTCCTAGAGTAGAGAAAGGGGGTGAGCGTAGGAGAGAAGAAGAGAGAACGCGCATGCGCTGTGGGGATATGGGACGCGTGCGTCGCTCCGTAGAGTAGAGGATTCCTAGAGTAGAGAAAGGGGGGTTAGCGTAAGAGAGGAGAGGGGGTGAGGGGGGACGCGCGAAGGAGGGACTGACTAAGCCGCCCCCCCCCCCCAAACACATGCAAGCAAGATCAAGGAATGGAGTCAACCTGGGCAACAGACACCACCTGCCTAGCCATTGCTAAGCAGCCACTCTGTGCTCTCGGCCAGGACTCTAGTGACTGTAGTGGTGGTTGACGACCTTATATTGTACTACAGTGTTCTGGTTCGCATAGTGGGTGCTTCCCTACTTCATGAAAGTGGCCGGACGCGGGACGCGGGAGGGACGGGGGACGGACGCAGGAGGGACGGATATAGATTTTAGAACTTTCTTAATTACTGTCCAAAATCATGTCTTCAACCATCTTAAGATGCCTGCCGCTACAGAAAAAGCAATTGTGAAGATGGCGAGCAAATACCGCATTTTGCTGATTTTTTAAAAATAGTGGACACATTTCTTGAAACACCCTGTATATATATATATATATAAAGCAGGCTTTTATGTTATTATTAAGAAGAACGCCTGTCCTGTTTACCAAATTTGATAGTTGAGAGGATAATATTTGATGCTAACTTATTTTCCCGGAGTCATGTAGCACTTTTTCAGGAATCCCCTTTATTTTGCAAAATCAGTTCCACAGAAGATTACTGCTGTGGTAGCACTATACTTTGCAAGGACACGTATATTGCTGTATGCAAAGCTTACATGGGGATTCAGTTTGTTCCAAAGTGAATATAGCATATTTGATAGCTTTGACGAAGTGACAGCTTTATGTTGCGGCCAAATATGTCTTAAGAGATTTGGATGCTGGTTTTTTGAACATATCCTTTTTGGCCTCTTCACAGATCGCAGACTTTCCAAAGGCCCTGGGGTGCATCGATTCCACGCACTGGCAAGACAAGTCTCCTCATGACTTGGAGCACCCGTGCAGAAATAGGAAGGACTTGTGCTCCCCAAACGTGCAAGTCTTTTGCAATGGTGGGGGGCGCCATCGTACAGCAGACCTCGAAGTGGCCTGGAAGCACGCATGGCAGCCTCATCTGGATAGACTGTGCTCTGCCGGGGAGCTTCGAGGGCACAACACTGCCTAATGGTTGGTGGCGAGGTTAGTTATTTTTTTAAGTGCTGATGGTGAAGTAAACACCAGTTTACGTGCACACATTGTGAACCCAAATATCGTTGCTAACAGTGGAAGCTTGTATTCTCACACAGCGATGCCAATTGGACCCATAAGAAGAAGCAAACTGCGAGGTAACTGACAATGCCGAAAGTGTGAAGTCTGAAGCTTATGAATTTAACTCCATACATGTGAGACTGAAAAGCTTGTGATTTTGAATTAGCTAAAACACTTCGATTACTTATAGAGCTCCTGAGCTTGTGACTTGCTCAGTGGTTCAAGTGCTCTGCATGGAAATAGCAAGTGAGTGAAAGTCGCTTGGCTGTTCAAAACTTGTAGGGAGAAAGAGCTATATGGCAAATTCCATTGGGAGAACAGCAGCACTCAAAAGTACGCTGAAAGTGCTCTCTTCAGAGCTGGCGCGTTTCGGTGGTCAAACAGGAGTGGGAGCACTGTCATCCAGCGGTAGAGTGAGAGCGCTTTTGCTGCTCTGAGAGCAGGCAGGAGCAGTATGTAGTGCTCTCGTCTGAAAAGCTGAGTAGGCGTAGTACGACGAGAGCCAGGTGACTTTTAAGTGTCACATTCTCTGTATTTGTTTTAATTTTGCTTTAGGCAGTGAGCGCAGCGGGAAGTGTAGCAACCATGTGTAGACTGAGATCTCTGATGTTTGACACTACGAAGTGTACACTGCTACGTTTGCTGGATGCGCACATACATGTAACTATGGCGAACAAGGGACTGAGAGATTTGAGGCGTATTTCGCCGTTGTCCTGTAGAGAGTGCCGGGCCTTCGTATGTTTTGGTCACTTGGTATATTTCTGCCCACTCGTCAGCCTCTCACCTGCTCTCCAGAAGCGTGCTGCATTCCAGTGGCAGATCGAGTGGCCCTGCTCTCAGTGGTTTGGCCCCCACTGCTCACTGCACGACGCCCCTACTTCTGTTCTCTCGAAGAAACTCGCCGATAGTTCAAGCCTCAAGCCCCACAAGGGCAGTAAATGCGCATTGTACCTTACATACATTGTCTTTTTTTCAATATTGTAACACGTTCTATTTCTGCCGTACATGTTCTCAGCACAATTAATAGTGATGCGTTTATTTCTACAAATCATATGTGACCCAAGTACACGGTTGTTGATATCTAAAGGTGACTCTCGGTATGCCTGAAAGCCATGGATGCTCTCCCTCCTGTCTGTGGCTGGCCTACCTGAGCAGCAGTACAGTGCAGCCGCCACCCGTGCAAGAGAAGTCATATAGCGCACCTCTGGTGTTCTGGCCAGGACACAGCCTTCCGCCCGGCATGGCATTGACATCAATAATAATGATCGCGAGTGTTTGTGGCCGCCGTAAGAGCCCATTAACATGAATTTGCGGATAATGAGTGTTTGTTGCTTACAATTCTTAAGGAAGTGCATTTTTTAAAGTGTATTTCGTTAGGAAAAATGGCTGCGAGCAACCAGCCTACTTATAATCCGCAAATGCTTTGTGTTTTCTAGTCTGCAAAATTGCTCCTGCACACTGTATGATGAGGTGGCTGTGTTAGATAACTTTGAAGTTAAGAGCATTAGCTGTTGTACTGTAGCATAGCGCAACATGAGTGGCATAGTAAACTCACTTTTGGGCGGCTTCTTGCACTTAGTCTAAAGTCGAAACAGAAGATACTTTATTGGCATATGCCTCACTATTAGGCTGAAGTTTGTTGCCTTCAAAATGAACATGGTAGTAAAGCATTTGTATCATAAAATATTTTTTCAGTCTTCGTTATGTATATCTCCATGATGAGACTTTTTTCTTCTTTTCTATTGTTTCTTCATACTTGTCATCGGCTCCTAAAAAATACGACAGCTATAGTTCGCACACGCTTATCAACTTCACACTCTTAAACATAAGCATGGTTGTAACAATCATCTGTATTTTTCTATGTTCCAGCAGTATCATGGGATCAGGTGCCCCATGGTCATGTGGAGTGTATCTCAAAGAGAGCGCACAAGACCAACCAGTAAAGAAAGACTACCACTGATTGCGTCCTGCTGTTCAAAATGCACGTCAACAGAAAAAATACATTGTGATGGCTGGAGCAGTTTGATTTGTATGGTGACAATCTGCACTGCTGCAGTGTAGTTTCTGAGCACTGCATCATTCAGCCGTTCCTTTGCACCTGGGCATTTAAAATGAATTAAATTCTGCACTTAATGCACCAAATCATGACATTAATGTTAAGCACAGTGTAGTGGTAGTGTGCAAATTGATGTGAGCTACCTGAAATTTTTAACATGGACATAAATCAAAGTGCCTGCGTGTCACTGCATTTCACTGCCATGGGAAAGAGCAGCCATGGTCGACAACCAATATCGTGTTTTCATGTTTGGTAGTGGTAAAATTAAGGCCATTGAAGTGGGTAATTTTTCACTTGGTCGATATATTCCTTCAGGACACATTAGTATAGCAAGCATGATTTCATGTTTGAAGGGGTGCAACAGCTGCGCCAATTGCGTCAAATTGATACAATTCCCCGTTTTTGCGCCGAGCTGCGCCAAAACCATGAAATTGGAGGAAATTGCGCCACGCTGCGCCGAAGTGCCCGACCAGCCTCAAAATTTTCTCAGTTGTGCTACTTTCAGCGAGAAACGGAAGCCACATTGGCCACCTGCCGTTTACGTCATCAATCAATCCCCGCGCGAAGACACTAACCCTAAACCACGGTGTAAAATATATACTCATTAGGTCAGGACACTCGCGAGCCGCGATCGACCAGATAAAGTAATAACGCCGCGCTCCCATCGGTCCGCTGACCGCAGCGCATACCTACCGGCTGGACGACGCAACTTCAAGACAAAAATGCATTGCCGTAGCCACTAACGCTTCGCGGAAAATATGAATTTTCTAGTCAGCAAACGCGGCTATGGCATGTTAACAATTAAAGCTGGAAGCGTATGCCGCGTTTTCCGCGCGCGAACAAACTCTACGTGCTGCGAACACTGGTCCTTGCCGGCGAACACGTTGGTTGCCATAGCAACGGCACATAAAACATTTTTCTGTCTTGAAGTTGCGTCGTCCCGGCGATAGATATCCGGTGCCGTCGCCGGGCCAAAATTTTCTGGCCTTGTTCTAACCCGTGCAGAACGCTGCTTAAGCCACCTTTGGCGCAGCACACTGGTGACGTGCGGAAAAGCGTAATAATATTTGGAAGGGGCTATTAGCACTAGTCACGGGACACAGCCCCTTTTGTTCAATTACTCGTGCGTGTATACGCCGCATAATTGTGAGTACTAGTATGGTCGCTGACGCCTAAAAATGTTACTGGTAATCATTTGGAGCAATATGACATTTCTTCAGCCCTAAAAAAACTAACTATGCGCCAGTTTTTTTTTCACCGCACCTACTCCTAATATTACGAATCCCCCCGAATTTCAAGGTTGCCCGCTTGGCAGATCGACGATGGATGTTTTTTTCCTCGTAATCTGTTCGAACTTTAGATTTTAGTGCTCCAAAGGTATCATTTTGCTGCTCCAAAAATTGCTCCAAATTCTATTTCGGCTGTTGCACCACTGTGTGTGTATATGCTCTGGAATGTCCTTCTCCATGGAATATTTCGGTGGACGACGTCGCTATTCCTGTATATCCAACACCAGGCTTTAGCACCTGTGTAATGTTATCCCGTTGCCTCTCAGTCCTCTTGAACAGTTGACCTCTCTGTACTGTGCAAGTTTTAACCTTCTTTGATACTGTGTTTGCTGCCATAGGTTTCTTCTTAATGTGATTGTATAATCTGCAAACTGTTTATCATCTATGCAGCTTTGCTCATATTACTGATGAAAGTACTCATTGCATAATGTGTGTAACTATACCATGCATTTACTTCTCTCTTTTGATGCATCTGTACGATGGTTTGGCCATAAGATGGCTGCTGGTGTGCTCTAGTCTTGAAGCTGACGACTTCCAACAAATTTGAAGCTGGAAGTAACGATCTGCTTATTACCATTACTACTATAATCAGATAAGCTGCCAAAGCTCCATGTAAATGTATTTAACATTCTGTAAACTGTGCAAGGTAAACGTTCTTAAGTATTTTTATTGCGGCCCTGGTTTCAGGCACCTGAAACACAATTACATTGTAGTGGCACATTATAGACTGTGATTCTGTAAATTTGGGCTGAGAACATTGCAGCTGAGACCACCCGCAAGATAAACATGCAAGGCACTAAATCATCACTTCTGATACATAACATACAGTCCTTACCCAGCAGTGCACTGAAATTTTTCCGAGCAAAAGAAGAGACTACTGTATGGGAACTCTGCCGATGTGCAGACTTTGCAGATGTGCAGCCTGGCGTGACCGCCACTGCAAAAAATTCGGCAGATCCCAAGTACCAAGGGAATCAATGTTATGCGAAGCATGCGGAGGCAAGGTGACTGGGTTGTAATTTTTCTATTGAGCGAAACGTTACGAAATGACGCTGAAGATATGTACAAATGTTGTACGCACAGACATATGTTCAACAGTCGCATATGTTTCATATAATCAGTTGTTGACAGTTGCCTAACGATGTCAACAGAAACATGGGTATTACCTACACCAGAAGCCGTGATCTGATATACAGCCCTTGAGCTTGCGAGGATGTTAGCCCTGAATGGAGCTTCGTTGACCAACTACAGTGGATGGCGCTTAGGTATAGAATTGACGTTAACCCGACATGAAGCCTGCCTCATAGCAGTGCATATGTAATGTTTATAAAATTAGATAGCCAGCACTGGAACCACGATTGACGTTTCGCCAACATTACGCCTGCATAGGGTCTTTTTCCAAAGCAGTTCCGAGACCTGGCGTGGCACTGTGGTAGAATACTTGCTTGCCACGCAGATTGCTTGGGTTCGATTCCTGCTTGGACCCTGATATTTATTATTTGCATTCGTCGGGTCAACGCTGCCGACGTCGGCTTTTCTTAACTCTATCGCTTTTAAATTACTAATGTCTGTTCTCACCGTTCCTGGGTAGACACAAATTGTCAAACACCTGTGGCGCATACCCGCATACCGCGGCCCGTGGTATACGGGTATGTGCCACACATGTCTGCAGGAAAGGGTTTGACGACGTATACGACAGGATTTCCACGTTATTCATGTCATGAGCAGCCAGACATATTCGTCACACCCTCTTACCCTCCCATACAAATTTTGGTATACCGCAAGTTAAGGAGGCAATCACGAGAGCACCAAGACGTAGGCGGCTATATAGATAGATAGATACGTAGATAGAAACGCAAAAAGTGCTTACAGTACGCAAAGAAATGCTTCGCATTTAATACGCATGTTCACTCGAACTCAAAACTACAAGACGCGCGACCAGCGCAACGCATTCCAAAAGGCGGAGGAGAAGAGAAAGCAGGCGGAAAGGGGGAGGCAGGCGGAGGCGCCGCGCGGCTGGCCTGGCGCGGGCTGCCTGGCACCAGTGCGAGAGTGTGTGCCCGTCTTAACGGCGCCGAACGGCAAACGCGCAACATGTGGGGCGTATACGACGACGGCTTCATAACGGAAGCCAATCGAAACGCGCTTCACGAGAGATCTGTAACTCCTCTCGAATCGCCAACTCTCTTTCGCTGCGTCTACCATCCAAAAGAGTCAAGTGAATACCCGAAGAGAATAATGGCTTCGCAATCCTCTTTTGACTCTTTTTTTTCTTAGAGTGTTGACCTAACTTTGCTTCGGAGAGCGCAGCACTGTTTCCAGTCGAATACTGGCCGGTCCCCTTGAACACGTCCGCACGGGCCTTGATCGCATCTTCGTGAATACGGGCCTGCAGAACGGCGTCTTCACGTGTCAATTTGGTACTGCGGCACAGCTTATCGGAAAGCGAGGAATCACTGAGTCCGACGACAAAGCGGTCACGCACCAAGCGGTCTTCAACATCTTTCGATGCGTAATTGCACTTTTTTTACAAGTTCCCGCAGGGCAGTAACGAAGTTATCCACGGTTTCGCCTTCTTCTTTTACTCGGCGGTGGAATTTGACGCTTTCATAAACCTCATTTCATAAACCTCACCGCACACGTCGGTTGCCAAGAACCAAAAAGCCACCTTTATTCGCACTTGCCCCAAACCCTGGCGCCTCTGTTCGCCATCTGTTGACGCCTACCGAAGACGCAAGTTCACACCTTAACAGTTCCTCAGTAGGGGTCGCTACACCTGTTACCTGTACGTGAATATACCGGTCACCGAAGGGACTTATGTGGTCGTCAAATTCAATCGTAGAAAGTAAGCAAAACGCATAATGCTTAAGTTTCTCTCTCATTAATAAGATTAGAACTCAAGCTTAATAATGCGTGATTTGATTTGTCTTACTACCTGAAAATTTTCACTACTAGTACGCGTACCCCCTTTTTCACCAACGTAAGCCAGTGTTTCTGTGGGACAGCTACAGGAAGAGCTTTTTAAATAATCTCGACTAAAGCCTTGCACCCATCTGCATGGAACATAGAGAAGAGTCACTCTTTGCTGTAGCCACTAATGTCATTCGTAGCCGACGCGTGCGCTTTTGGAGTATATGTTACAGCAGAATATTTATCTCGGTACACGTTTTTATTACCTATTGCCACTATGTTGAAGTGACAAAAGAAAAAGACGAGCTTTGATTTCGCCCATTTATAGGTATGGCTCTTGGTGTTCTCAAGACAATGTTCTGTGCTTACACGTACGTGAATACGCAGCTCTGCAAGCTCAAGGAGGAGCACTGGACGCTCAAGTTCACCGTTGCTGCAATGGGCGTGGAGTACGCGGACACGACGAAGTTTTGCCGGCTCGACCGCTACGGCAAGATGAACCGGCTCCGGTCAAATGTGGACTTCATAACTCGAAATTTCACGTCGCAAGGGTCGTACAGTGCGTGCAATTCTTAGTTAACATTTAAGTATGACCTTTACAGGGGACGAGAAGGAAAGTAGCGGAGTGAAAGCGCGTTACCATGATAATAAACTAGTGTTCCACGTTGTCAGTGTTCACTCTTTGTTCCAGAACCTTGTCCTAGGGGCGCCTTTGAAGGCGAGGTAGAGGGGCCGTAGTGTATCTTCACTGCTGCAGGCATTGAAAACGGTGACACTGTCATTCGCTTCCCTTCAGCTTTCCTGGTCACCGAGCGATGACCCGCGGAAGGTTGACGCCGGACGTCATGGTACTAGTTGTCTTTGTCACCTTGGCTTATGGCTTATTGGCTTCGAGTCCGTATTCTGGAGGTAGCCTTTGCCTCGTACGGCTAGCTCCATGACACGAAATGACTTTGACGTAAGTTTCTTCGCTGTTTGTGCTTGGTTCACGTCAATTCATGAACGTCCAGAACAGGAACGAAACAGCACGTCCACCAGATGTGACGCGGTCATGTGGCCTCTTTATTGGGCAAACTTGTGCTCAGGAAACAAAAAGTTACTATAAGAAAGATATTATAAGCAACATATGGTGTACACTGATAACAATGTTATCGCAGTCGTCGGCCGTCGGCAATCTGTTATTCGAAACGACTCGTCTTTTATACATCAGTGATCGAACCGTCCAGCGTTAGCAATACTGCTCGCGTTAGCTCTCGAATAAATTACATTTATATAGCGTTTTTTAAGCACTTTCAAGGAATGGCATTGCTCTGGGGTATAACCCCTGCCGATTCGCACACTAACCGATAATCGTCCACTATTGACCGAATTCAATACATTTGTGAAGAGTTCGTTCATGTCATTGTTAATTCAAAACATAATTCAATACTTCCTGTAAATTATATTGATGTTCTCATAGGGCACTATCACTTAAGTACTACTCATCTGTGTTACGTGTTACTAAAGTCATTTTGTGCATTTTTGGGGGGGGCATGTTAATGACCTGAAATATGCTCATGTCCTCAATTTTGATTTCACAATTTGTTCTCTATATATGTGTATTGCGTGGCGAAAGCGTACAATCACGCCAGGCGTCCAAACGTGAATTGTGCAACACGTAGGTGTGTTTTAAAGGCCCGCCCATTAGAAAGCGCTCAGACATTTGACATACAGTTCAACGAAACACTCCTTTGGGCTAGTTGGTGCAAGCTTGATATATGTTGCGGAATATTGAGCTGCATAGCTGTAACAGAGGTGGCACTTAAAACACAGAAAATACACAACCGTAACCGGCGAGCTCAACCTGTTTTGGTTGTCTTTTGTGTGGCTCCGTAAGTGTCCGCCCTGGTACAGCTATGCAGCGCAATATTCCGCAAAATATGTCAAACATATTTGACC
>JALIZH010017461.1:0-37129 GCA_030522465.1 Rhipicephalus appendiculatus
ATATATACTTTTGTATATAAAGTCAAATTTTGATTTAACGAAGTTTCGATAAAACAGAGCGGATTGCCGATTCTGCCGACTTCATTGTACAGAGGCTTAGCTGTATTTCTCAGCGATAAACGCGCCCCACTTGTCGCTCCCGTCCATGTTGGCGCACAGAAACACAGCAAGGCGACGCTGTTCTTTCCGCTCTCACACGTGTCTCCAACGAGTGCATGCATCTTCCATGGCAACATCTAGAAGAACAGTCGTTTTGTCGCCATTGTATACAGAAGTACTTGTTGATGTGAAAGGGTGTTTCCTCCACCCCATTTCTGTTTCACCTCCATATCAAGCTAACTCCAACACAGGTGACAGCTTTGTATACGGATTGCCATGCCTCTCTTTGAAACACAGCGCGCTGTTGGCGTGTCGGTGGAAGTTTGCGGTGAGTTTAGAGTTGGGCAAGTTCATGGTACAGGCACCAAGAACTCAGTCAATGAAGGCATCTTGTACCTACTTGTAGGCGCGTTGTCAAATGCGCTAGAGCCCGGTGTCTACCAAGCAGTTTTCTTTATCCAACTACTTCGATGCTGAGC
Organism: Rhipicephalus appendiculatus; assembly: GCA_030522465.1. Lineage (NCBI taxonomy): Eukaryota > Metazoa > Arthropoda > Arachnida > Ixodida > Ixodidae > Rhipicephalus > Rhipicephalus appendiculatus. Next base: position 579 of record JALIZH010017461.1, read on the forward strand.
AGATAGCTTTGGACAAACTCAGTTGTGATATAGCTTGCACTTCTTCGCCAGGTCCCACACTTTTATAAACATTCTTTTTTTAACTGTGCTTCGTTTCCAAATCTATTAGCAGAACACTTTCTCTTCAGCGGCAATATCAATTGGATTGTCGGAGTTAAGAGGGAATATGCCATCGTTCATTTCGGCAGCGAAACAACACTATGTGGAGAAACACGTGGCCTACTACTACGATGCAGCCAACAAGGACGGGCACGAGCGACCAAGTCCGCTGGCAGAATGAGCGGCCACCACCGAGCATTCTGGAAGCAGGACTACCAGCACACTTGGGGTGGTCTGTTCGTGTTTCAGAGGGTTGAGCGCTGTAGAGCTATGGGCGCAGCCCATTCCGTTTCAGGGGAAGGACAATAAGGTGGCAGGAGCGAGGCATTAGAGGCCACAGAAACTTTGTTCAAGGATGCGATGGGAGAAGTGGAGCAAGCTGGAAAATCGGTTGTATTGTACGAGCGTGTAGCAGCCGTTGCAGCGGATGAGGGCGCAGTGGTTCGAATTTCTCTTTTCGAAGATATCGCATTCTATTACTTTTCAGCATGGACACTCGGCAGCCAGACTTAATGACTATAACCGATAACGCAGCATGGAGGCGCTGTAGTAGTTCAACCCGACATAATGTTAAAGGGACCCTGAAACGGTTATTTGAAGCTTTGTCAGCGTTTAGGCTAGAGCATCATCAAACTATTGGCACCACAAATTTAGCGACATAGCGACATACCGTGTACCAAGGCGGCTACGGACAATTATATCATACCCTCCTTCTCACCCCTGCCTTGCCTCCTCAACTCATGAGACACGCTGGCATCGCTGGCGATCGCAGAGCTCTCGTGAGCACACTCGACGATTTGAGCTTCGCCCAGTCATGACCTCCGAGACTGCACGCCGACAAGTTGCGCGCAATCTCGGAGACCATAGCCCAGTGCGCCCGGCAGCACGCACGCCGTCTGGCAACAGAGACATCGCGGAGTGGTTGATATCTGCTCCGACAGGTGCCACCACCCTACCAGCCGATCTTTTTCTACGCGCACACCGCAGCCAATCAGATCCAGCAGCACCGGTGACGTCGTGCGCACACTGCATGTTGTACTCGCGAGGGGCGGTTGAAAACGCGTTGGGCTGAGCCGTAGTGATCTGCAGCGATTCGCAGCTTTAAAGCGTTGTAATAAATTACACAGTTTATGCAGAGAGGCTTAAATCAGTCAGTAAATGACCCTTAGGACTTGGTCTACCGACCCAATGTGTTTGTACAAAATCGTCGAAACGGTCTACCGACCCAATGTGTTTGTACAAAATCGTCGAAACCGTTTCAGGGTCCCTTTAAAACCGGTATTGTTATGAGTGGGTTTCGCTGCATACGTTTCCCACAATCAGAACCGATTAAATGTTAAAAGCAGTGCCGTTATAATCAGTTTCAACTGTTATCAACCGGTGCGAATTCACACACTCAGCGTCATCCACGTTATAATATTACTCAATAGCACTCGCTTTGTTGCTGTAATATGTGAAACACCTAAAACTATGGATGACTAGAATCCTCATGGGCACCAAAACATCACAACATCTAGGATCTGATGGCACCTTCTTATCTCTGTGTCAATCACTGGACCCTCCACCGAACGATGTAAGCTGATGTAAAATGGCAGTCAGGTCTTAGACACCAAGTTTTTTTTTATTTTATTGCGATAGCAATTATATGGACAGTCTCGACGGGTTTTTGCCGTCGCCGTTGCCGCCGCCGTCATTTCGCGTATAAAGTCCAAATTGATAGATCCCCCCCCAGCGCATCGTACGTTCTACCCGCAGGTAACAGCGCGGGAGCGGGGGCGACAAACGCGGCTGAAGCGGACATCAAACGAGCCGGCCCATCTCCGTCGCTCCGAGGCGTATGCGATAAGATCCCCCCCACCTGTTCGACCAGCCGGGGAATGCTCAAGAAGAGAGGATACGCCCCGCGCGTCTTTAACAAGCGAGGAAAGACGCGAGAGGGGGGGGGGGGGGGAGTCCCCTCATGCAGCTACTGCGAGCTTTGGTTTTACGAGCACGGTCGTCGCTGGCGCACGCGTTATCTCGCAATCTCAGCAGCCGCGACAGCGAGCGGCTGGCTCCTACGTGCTCCGCTCTCAACGCGAGGAGATGGTGCCCTGGAGCGGCCGTATGCTCTTAAACCAGCATTTTGTAGTGTCAATTTTCCCTTTCATAACCCTTCCGCCACCTTGCGGGTTTCCGCAGAACTCATATGCATTACTTGTGTCCATGTGCTTCGAGTTGTCGATGAATTCGCCCTCGCGCTGCCAATTGCTAGCTTCCTCGTTAGCTCAATTGGTAGAGCGACCGCCCCTAGAAAGGCGTTGGTCCCGGGTTCGAACCCCGGACCAGGACGAATTTTTCGGCAACTAAGAAGCTTTTCTTTCTGAGAAATCCGTACGGATTTCCTTGTGGCTTCGTGCTACAAACGGGTGGTTGTCAATTTTCCCTTTCATTTTGTAGAGTTGCGTGAGATCGGATCCAAAAGAGTTAGCTGCCAGCCTCACTTCGAATAACATTAGAATTTGTTGCTATCGCATTCACTGCTTCACCCTTGCGGTGAAACTGTGACTTTTTTTGCAATGCTGTTGATGTGCACTAGAAGTTTGAGTATTCCTCATGAAGCGTTTCCTTCTGCTGATGGCACAAGTGACTGCAATTATGCACATTACATAGTCTTCCAACTAGAAGCGCCGATTGAACTATGACTACATTGTTATTTAAATGGTACAACTGTACCACATCCAAGGAGACTTCCCATATGCGAAAAACAACAAAATAGATAAACAGATACCTGCCCCTGCTCCCTCGATACTGTCCACTCAGCTGCACAATGGTATAACACATGCATACATTGTGAAATCAACATTCAACGCGCATTACAAGATGGCGTTGATTTGTGAAGTTAACATAGCAATGATCAAAGATGGGCTCTCACGTGAATCTTGAAATGCAGTGCCTGACATAAGTCTCGCAAAGTTTTCGACACGAACTTTATGGCACACAGATGTCGTGGTCATGTTGCCGTGAGCGTTGTCTTTGGTTTTCTGTCTAGTTTGCACTCTACCGTAGGCTACAATGAGCACGGCTTCCATGCGTCAGCATATGCCTCCTAGCATTGCTCCTGTCGGCGAAGTCGCGAGGACAGTAGGGACACTTGAAAGGCTTTTCTCCTGTGTGCACTCGAATGTGCGTCATCAAGTTAGGCTTTCGGGTGAAGACCTTGCGGCAAGTGGGGCATCGGTACTGCTGCCGCTTCGGTGACAGGCTCGATGAATGATGCTGTTGCGGATGCCAGGTACCGGATGCACGTGCAAAGACCCCAGACCTCCTGGTACGTTCAGCTGGTTGTTGGTTGGTCACAGACAGATCTTCCTGTCGCGAAAGAGTTATCTCGGGTGACATGGAATTGCTGGTAACTGGCCATCCAGGAAGCAATGGCGGTCCCCTTTCCCTATCAGTGCTAATGCTGTGAGCAGCAGAGCTGCTTGCAGTAGAAGCGCCAACGCAGTCATTTTGGAATGTCGTTTGTCGCAGTCCATCAGCGAAGTATCCGAGAGTGTCTTCTATCGCTGTTTGCTCATCCTCAAGCTTCAAGAAGGGGAAATCGCCCTGTCGGTCAGCTGGGAAGGCAGCTGCATGCATACAACAGAAACAGGCAAAAAAGTAAAAAACTTGTAGGGAAACAAAGTTCATTTTTGCTGGAAAGCAGCAGTATTCTTCCTGATATGATTTTAGGAAAACATCAGTGTATACAAAAAAGTCACAGTTTCGATAGCAACAAATTGGAATGTCAAGCGACGAATGGCAAGCAGGTCGAAACGTGCAGCGCGCTGCTCACGCACACATGACGCACGAAAACAACGCGCACAGGACGAGAGAGAACTAACAACGTTCACAGCTCGACAATTAACGCGCTGCTCAAACAAAAACGACGCACGAAACGTATTGACAGGTACAGACGAGCGCGAACTAACAAGTGCCACAGTTGTTACTTCGCTGTGAAAAGCGTGCTCTTTTCGCAAACAGGGGGACTGCCGCGAGCGAAGTGACCTTCGTGCGCTCGGTAACTACAACGCAATCGTTCCGGCGAAAGCCCAATTCTCCCCCACCGCGAGATAAGCGCGCGCGCGCACGGGCGTCTACCCCCCACGGGGCAAAGTGCGCGAGAAAGATGAGCGCATGAGCGCGGGCGTCGCGACGAGCGGGGCGCCGAGCTAAGGCACCGCCGAGCACGCCCTTTGCGCCATCTCGCTGGTAATGCTGAAAACACGCGGAAAACTCGCTGTATGTAAATATCTCGCCGTTTGAACATTGAAGGACGTGCGCTTTCGTGGCTCAGCGGTTAGCGTCGCGCGCTGCAGAGCGAGAGGTCCCTCGTTCGATGCCACGCGTCGGAAACATTTTTCTGAATTATTTTTCTTTGGGGCTTTTATAAATATATAGATACATATACATATACGGGACATGACGGCGACGGCGAAAACCAGCCAAGAGTGTCCATATAATTGCTATCGCAATAAAAATGAACAGTGCGAACTACAAAGGCACAAAAGATTAGTTGACAGTACTTTGTGCGGGGTTGATGCCTGCCCTGTCACACGGATGTTCGCCTAATCCGTTTTCTCTACCCTCTGACTTTTTTACCGTGACACAAGGTGAAGGGCCAAGCCGTCTTTCACCTTTCACTTCAGCCCACAAAGGTACACAGACAGGTTTACAAAAGTAGATAGCACAGATCATTTTCAACAGAGATGGCGGTTCACACTCTCGGCTACAGTGCGAAATAAACACGACTGAGGAACCGAATGAGATAGAGACCTCCACGAGACAGCATAGGGTGCGTGTATGATTTCTTTGCATTTGACTGACTCCTTTGAGCATCGCTTGGACCTATAGTGCGTTGCAGAAAGGGCGACTTCATATCTTGCATTGACCTCCTTCCGAATGCTAATCCAAGGAGCTGTGTTTATTGCTTGTGCATTGTCAAGCTTATGAGAAGCCAAAGCTGACATAGATTGCTCTTACAAGTAACCACAACGGTTGTAGTGAGATAACGTATATCTGCAAGAACAAGTTTTACTCAGCAACGTGTCACAGGCAATCAGCGTCACAAGGAGACATTTGTACAATGTTGAGGTTGAGGTTAATGGAAACTTGAGGTTGAGGTTAATGGAGCCTGCAAGGAAGACGAGATGGGACGAATTATCCTGTCTCATCCTTTTTTCTGTGTACATAATTGTTTTCGCCATGCATTGTTTGCTGTTCTGTGAAGATGTACCACCTCGTCCCTCTCCCTTCAAAAAGAATATTAATGTCTGTGGTTTTGCATGCTAAAACTATTATACGATTATGAAGGACTCTGGATTAATTTTAACCATCTGACACTCCTTAACATCAATCTGAACCAGAGTACACGGGTGTTTCAGGATTTCTACTCCATTGAAACGTGACCACCGTGGCTGGTAATCAAACCCATGTAACCGAATTGAAGGCACAATGGCTTATCCCTGGAGCTACCTTAGAGGATTGCCCTGCTATCAACTGTGCTGGCAACCTCGCTACTCTCGCCCTCGGGCAGTTTGCTGCCACGTGCGCTAGGGGGATGCGGGAGCACATGCCACGTAATGGCCGCGTCCGCCGTGTTGTTTACTTCCTTGCACACTTGCACATGTGTAGGCCACTCGTTCTCTAGTCATTTGCGATGGCGTGTGCCACTGGTGCTACTTTTAAGAAGACAACGTGGTCCGACGCTGTGACACGGGCGCAAAAGCAACAAATATATGCTGCGCTACAATCCGCCAATAGACGTTAGACTATGGAGTTTTGCAGACACGTAGCGCCACCTGTCGGAACAGTTTTGGGTAGTGCAAAGTCCGACTCCCTTGCACAGTTTGCTGTGCAACCAGGTGCAACTAACGAGTGCCAAACAACGACTCAGCTAAATATTAGGTGTGTTGGCGCACTGAACACTCAGAAAAAGAGCTACTAATTTCTCTCCGCCAGTCGGACGCGCAACAGAACCGCCATGAAGTGCTTGCCAGAACGACGGCGAAAACAAGAGCAGACGCAACAGCTCCGCGCGTTATGAAGAAATGCCTCAGTCGACGCTACTGTTGCGTTGTGAATTGCCACGGACGTCAAGGACTTCAGTTTTACCGATTTCCGTAGCTGTTGCACGAAGCAGAACGGCGAGAGCGCTGGAACGGGCCGTTGCGAACGTGTTGGGTAAGCGAATTACTCGCGTTCTCCACAGCCGGTCGCGTGAGAAAGTGTGATAATGTGGGTCTCCTGGTATTGTTTTGAGTAGCCTTGATGTAGAACCGTGGTAACCTTGACTATGAAGCTCAGCAGAGCCTCAGCCTGCAGTTAAATGCAAACTGGTGAAGCGCGCGACAAACATCGCGCACTCTGCGACCACCCATAATCTGAACTGGTCTTCACCACACAGCATCGCGAACGTACGCATTGAAGGCTCAAAGTTACGGCTTTAACTATCAAATGTTAATACGAGCGTCATACAAGTAAATCGCAAAATGTTGGTCGTGACCACCTGTCAGGTTTTTCTTGCCCATGGTCTCCGCGATTGCCGGAGTTACCTCGGAGGCCACGTTTTTGCGTCTCGTTGTACACCGGGAAAGTGGACACGCACGTATCCCCATTTGCAGTATATACAAAGGGAAGACAACTGTATATAGAACATGCGAGGATGCGTAATAAAACAGTTCAACGCACATGAAGCCAGAGATGAATGAAGAATGCAACTGAAAAGGTGAAAATCGCCGGGGATTTAGTGCCCGATAAAGCGACCTCCGTACCACCGATCGTAAGATACATTGCTCGTGTATGCACTTCATCACTTTCAGAACGCCGAAATAACAGAAACATAATTGAATATACGAACAGCGCAACAGACAAAGACAGAAGAAGGTAACAACACTGTTGTTACCTTGTGTCTTTGTTGCGCTGTTCGTATATTCAATTATGTACCTACCAACTTCCCCAAGTTTCCACGCTTCATAACACAAACATCTTTTGCATTGTACCCGCAGTTCACTTTGACGAGCTTCCTACTTTTCTGAAGCGAGGGTCGAAGCTTTCTTGTCCTTGATTATCAGGAAACCGCGCCTGAACACCAGCGAAAGAGGGGGGTTCTATTGTGGCCTATGCACACTCGCTTGCGGACGGCTCTCTTTGCACTACCCAGTTATGGCCAGGGCGGTGATAAGAGCGCTGGTGGCGGCGTTTTTCGCAGCGCCGCCTGGGCAGAGTCTGACGTCTATTGCCACTGTCATCATTTCCAAAGTACACTTCGCTTTCTCGTGTGACAGCGCACCACCAAAGTGACACTTTGTGAGCATAACACTCGCTCAAAGTACACTTAAATTGCCACGTGTGACATGGGTATTATTCGGGTGGGAAGCATTCTTTGAATTTACACTTTGAGAATTCCAAACAAGAAATAAGGAAGAACGAATGTAAGACAAAGAATGTTTTTTTATGGGCGAGTGTTTTATTTGTAGCACAACCACACAACCACATTCGACACAAGTCCTTGCCTATGCAATGGTGACCAAACAGAGTGTATCCTCAAAACATATAGCACGAATATGCGTACTTCGCGTTATATTGGTCTCACGAAATATGCTCTAAGAGTACACATACATTCCAAACAGATCGTACCAAAAATAACTGAGATTGCAGTCTTATATGAATGTTCAATCTACTTTCAGTATACCAATACAATTCAAATCAAGCGACATACTGAACTAGCAAACGTGCTACAAACGTCACTGCCATGAAAACAATACATACACATTAAAAATAAGTATTCAGAGTATTCGCAACACCGGAATAACCACGCATTAACACCGGAGTGCTAATCAGATACTGGGTATTCCAGATATTATTACAAGATTTCGGAGCACAGCGGCGTCATACCCCCCTTCAAAGTAAAGATCACTTGTATAAGCACGAGAGATATAAAGTGCGACATTTTAGCACATATTTTATCAAACGCACTGTAGCATCACTTGTGTGAACACAATTGTGTCTCGATGAACCTTCAAAAACTTGCTTATGCCTGAACAGTACAAAATTGCCTGCCAAGTATTTACTCACATGGTTGCAATCACAAGCTAGTTTTCACATTTGAACCCATTCAGAAGAATGACCATGTATACAGGAACATGTAACATGTACGTACATGGGCAGACGCGAAATCAATTGGACTAGCTTCGCTCAGCGTTTCGGTGAGACAGTTCCGTGTTCTGCCTGTAGTTGGATGCTTCAAGACTTGATAGCCAAATTGATGTTTCCGTAAAGAGTCATAGCGCATTTGTGCCAACAATTGCTTTCCATTGTTTAGGATTGTTTTGCATCGAACAGCGATCCTGCTCAGATTTCCGCTTCCTTATTGAAAAAAAGAGCCACAGAAGCTCTAGTAACGCTCCAAGGTGTCTTTACGACGGGGGCGCCCAAGTTTACACAAAATTTGGAGTAGTTTCTGCTGCTCCAAATAGGAAAAATTAGCACTGAAGACTACCCTCATTGCTTGCGAGTTCCTGTTTATAGACACATAATAGAGGATGGGGCGTTATACTGAAATATTAAAATATGTATATATACATATATTCTTGAAGTTCTAGTATCGATGACCTCAAATTTGTACGACAGCTTATTTAAAAAAAATATGAAGTCTCTCTTCATCTATTACATCTACTTCTTATTTCATTCTTTACGCATCAAAGCAATTTGTTATAAAAGCTCGCTTTCTGTGGGTTGGCTAGACAGCATATCAATGGCTTCTGCATGACTTTGAAAACAAACCAACCGTGTTGTGTGATTTATTTACCATAGAGAATTCAAATACTTCAAAAAATGTGTTCCAGAAAACAGTCCTCAGTGTCAATTCTGAAGCCACAAGCATGTTTGCTGGGATAGAAAAAGAAATGGGTAATCTTACTGTACCATCGATGCCATTCGGCGAAATTGGAGAAGGTGGCTTTTCACACACCGTACGTTTACAAAAATGAAGTGCATATACCTCAAATTAGAACCAAATTTGATATGAAGAGCTACGCTTGCATTCGTCAGGCAGTTTTCAGCATCATAACCTGAACGAAAGCAAAAATATTTGAACTCTGCAGAATATTGGTGTGCTGCTGTTCAAAACTGTCTGGCATATGTGTTCTTAACCATCACTTTGCCATGATACTAGTATAATCGAACCCACTTGTAACGGCATTCGAGCGCCACAGAAATTTCATTATTTCATTGTACTAAAGGATGATTTAATGTAACCCGGTTCCTTCAAAAAAAAGAGAAACAGAGCAATGGCAGAGCGGCTGTGAGGCAACTATGAGAGGAGAAAGGCCAGTTCCCCTCCTCACCGCCTTCATCCACCCGGGTAATGATTGTGTTGACTCGAACGGTTCAACTCTGCTTCGTGCGTGCTCAGATCGCCTGTAACAAGCCGCGGTTACCAACGTTCAAGAATGGCGCTGCTTTAACAACCGCAAAGTGGGGTCATACGCAGCGAGTGACACTGCTAGCTACCCGAAGGTCGCGGGATCGAATTACGACCACGGAGGCGGCATTTCGATGGATGCGGAATTGCTAGAGGCCCATGTACTTAGATTTAGGTGCACGTTTCAAAAACCGCAGGTGGACCAAATTTCCGGAGCCCTCCACTGTGCGTCCTTCATATTAATATCGTGGTTTTGGGACGTAAAACCACAACAATTACAGTGAAACCTCGGTGATACGATCACAGCTCATACGAATTTTGGGGTGATACGAATTTTTCTTTGGTCACAGCCAAGGCCCATTGGCCTGCAGTATAATACAGTACGGTTGTTGTGAATCGATTTTCACCCCGCGACATTTGATACAAACGTACGCTACCGCCTTGGTACGAAGAGCTGCTGTCCGCGCTGTCGCGGAAGACACGCCAAGCACATGCGAGCGCGGAAACGCAAGTGCGGGCATGCGCGCCGCACCGCAAGTGCCGGGCATGCGCGCCGCACCGCAAAATCGTCACAATTACTCTGTAAGGAAAATACTTTTCTTACGGTCTGAACAAGCCTTCAAAGACGCGTCACAGCCTCCTCCACGGCCTATGCGCGAATCTTTGAGGCTCTAATGTGCCTCCGTGTGCCTTCGCGTTTAGATTACAGAGGGCATAGGCACCATGCTTCTTTTTTTTTAATGCGAAGCATTTCTTAGCGAACTTCGGCGACTTTGAGCGTTTCTATCTATCTATCTATCTATCTATCTATCTATCTATCTATCTATCTATCTATCTATCTATCTATCTATCTATCTATCTATCTATCTATCTATCTATCTATCTATCTATCTATCTATCTATCTATCTATCTATCTATCTAGCCGCCTACGACTTTGTGCTCTCCTGGTCGTATCGTTAATGGGATTTACACCAAATTTGGTATGGCATAACATGACTGTATGACGAACATAAATGGCTGGTCATATCATGAAAATCATGACTAACTTGTCATGAAAAGTATGATTTACATGTCACGCTCATGGCGCGCTCGCGGCCGTTTCGTTAGCTTGATATAGACCAAATTTGGGATTGAGTGACATGACTGTATGACGGACATAAATGAAAAGTGGTAATATGAAAATCATGACTTCATGAGCGACATGACTTGCATTCAGTGGCGTAGCCAAGGGGGGGTTGGGGGGGCTGGAAACCCCCCCCCCCCGAAATTTTTTCAGTTTTGCTTGCGTATATATGCACGCACACATACAAACGCACGCACGAACATACATAAAGTATGGTTGAACCCCCCCCCCCCCCCCGAAAAAAGTTCTGGCTACGCTACTGCTTGCATTCCACGCTCATAGCGCGCTCGCGGCCGTTTCGTTAACTTGATATACACCAAATTTGGTATGGAGTGACATGACTGTATGACGAACATAAATGAGAAGTAACATGGAAATCATGACTTGTCATGTGCGACATGACTTGCATGCCACGCTCATGGCATGCTCGAGGCCGTTTCGTTAGCTTGAGTTACACCAAATTTGGTATTGAGTGGCATGACTGTATGACGAACATAAATGACAAGTGGTAATATGGAAATCATGACATGTCATGAGCGACATGACTTGCATTCCACGCTCATGGCGTGCTCGCGGCCGTTTCGTTAGCTTGATATACACCAAATTTGGTATAGAATGACATGACTGTATGACGAACATGAATGACAAGTCGTAATATGGAAATCATGACTTGCATGTGCGACATGACTTGCATTCCACGCTGATGGCGCGCTCGCGGCCGTTTCATTAGCTTGATATACACCAAATTTGGTATTGAGTGACATGACTGTATGACGAACATAAATGACAAGTGGTAATATGGAAACGATGACTTGATGAGCGACATGACTTGCATTCCACGCTCATGGCGCACTCGCGGTCGTTTCATTAGCTTGATATACACCAAATTTGGTATAGAGTGACATGACTGTACGACGAACATAAATGACAAGTGGTAATATGGAAATCATGACATGTCATGAACCACATGACTTGCATTCCACGCTCATGGCGCGCTCGCGGCCGTTTCGTTAGCTTGAGATACACCAAATGTGGTATTGAGTGACATGACTGTATGACGAACATAAATGACAAGTGGTAATATGGAAATCATGACATGCCATGAGCGACATGACTTGCATTCCACGTTCATGGCGCGCTCGCGGCCGTTTCGTTAGCTTGATATACACCAAATTTGGTATTGAGTGACATGACTGTATAACGAACATAAGTGACAGGTGGTAACATGAAAATCTTGGCATGCATGTCATCTACAATGCCATTTACATGCAAGGCTCATGGTGCGCTTGCGTCCAGTTCGCTAGCTTGACATGCACCAACATTGGTATATTGCGACGTGACTCTATGACGAACACAAATGACAGGTCGTAACATGTAAAACATGACATGCAAATTATGTAAAGCATCATTTGCTCCTTCCTGGCTGTTTCGCATTACATCGATTCCCACAGTGCGTGGGATCTGCCGGCTTTTTTCTTTTTTTTTTCTAACGCGTCGATGCGGGCTGCTGTCGTTGTGCTGTGTTTACACGTTCCTGCTTTGTGCACCAGACATCCTATGAAAGGTGGACGAGGACCGAAAGAAGGTTAGGACGGTCTTGACAAAGGAGTCAGGCCTCACAACGTCAACATGCTCGACTGTTGAGGTAGCACTTGTGCGGGCACGGCCGCAAATCTCCCAAAAAAATCCCCAACACCTCCACGATAACAAAATCATAACATAGGACCGTGGTTCTGAAATTGTGTGGCCTCGATTTATTGCGTGAAAGCGCTTCTTCCGTTACTTTCGCCGCTGTACTCGGGTGTCTTGCGAAAAAGCATAATAAAATTTGGAAGGGGCTACTGCTGTCGCGGGTCACAATGCACCTGGTTCATTAATTAAACACGCGCGTACGGGCCGTATATTTACGAGTGCTGGTATGATTGCTGACATCAAAAAATTTAACTGACAATCATTCAGAGTTCTTCCTGACGTTGCTGCAGCCCTGAAAAACAATAAATGAAAATGTACGCCAGCTTTCTTTTGTCGCATGCTCATTTTCCCTGCCTTCTGGTGATATGAATTTCGGATGATACGAATATTTTCGGTGGTCCCGTTCGATTCGTATCACTCTGGTTTCACTGTATTATGAAATGGCGCGCTTCGCTGATGCAGCACTAGAAGGTTGCCGTGGCGGCCCCTCGGCTCGAGAAATCCAGAAGAAACGCTGGGGCCACATTGTTTCTCGCCACGTGGTTTCTATCAGTGGTTTGCACGAGAAAAACCATGTCCACCAGCCTTGTTGGCCTGATGCAACGCTTGCAGACATCCTTCTCTAAGGCATCCCAGTGCTCCATGGAGTGCAACGGAGTGTTCCCCGCGGAAGCGGATTGACTGAATTATCTGAAGGGCCTCCTGCGAGGACTTATGTTGAGGCACCTGTTCTCTACCATAGTCGGTGACAGCTTCGGTGAAAAAAAAAGAATTCGCAACGCCGTAACGGGTTTTGCTCGATTAATTATTACGGCGCATGATGTAGTACCCTTAAACATGAAAACATGTTCACCATGACGGATGTGCCCTGATTCAGGTTGTCTCCTCGCAGTCATGATGGAGGCGAAAACGCTAGAGGACCGTGTACTGTGCGATGTCAGAGCACGATAAAGAACATCAGATAGTAGAAATTTCCGGAACCTTCCAACACGGCGTGCTTCATAATCATATATTATCCGAGGGAAAGTGGGTCGGTTGGTATGAAGTAATTTTGAGAAGAGGTGTCGGGAACCCGCTGCGAGGGTGTGTATAAATCCTCGGGTAGTTAGAGCCTAGTGGGATAAAGGAGTGTCTGCCTTTATGGGTTAGCAGAAATGAACAGGTTGCTTTCATGCCGTTGCAGACTGCAGCTCTTGTTTTCCTGGCGTGCGACGGTGTTTGGTGTGGCGCGTTCGTCGGACCGAGCGTAGCGCAAGACGTTTCGTTCGGTGAACATGAAAGAATCGGCGTCGCACCACTTGAGGTAAAACATGAGGTAAGGTTTCGGTGACAAGCCGCCGCTGCAGAATCTGCGCGATAGCGTCGCTTATCTCATATTACGTTAATCGAGCCGCGGCGTGGGCCATCTCGCTGTCCGCGCTGAAGATGGGAACATTTTTAATCAGGGATATATACTTTTGTATATAAAGTCGAATTTGAATTTAACGAAGTTTCCATATAACAGAGCGGATCGCCGATTCTGCCGACTTCATTGTACAGAGGCTTTCAGCTGTATTTCTCAACGATAAACGCGCCCCACTTGTCGCTCCCGTCCATGTTGGCGCACAGAAACACAGCATGGCAAAGCTGGTCTTGCCGCTCTTACACGTGTCTCCTTTGAGTGCATGCATCTTCCACGGCAACATCTGGAAGAACAGTAGAACAGTCCTGTTTTGTCGCCATTGTATACATCAGTATTAGCGTACTTGTTGATGTGGAAGAGTGTTTCCTCCACCCACTTCTGCTGCTGCCGTGCCCCTATTAGAGGATTGGGGGGTCACCTCCATATCAAGCGTAACTCCTACACCGGTGACAGCTTCGTACGAACTGTCATACCTCTCCTTGAAACACAGCGCGCTGTTGGCCGAGTCGGTGGAAGTTTGCGGTTAGTTTAGGAGTTGGGCAAGCTGCCTTGTTTTTGTGGACAATGTTGGCCCAGTGATGGGCAAGTTCATGGTACAGGCACCAAGAACTCACTCAAAGAAGGCCTCTTGTACGTACTTGTAGGCACGTTGTCAAATGCACTAGAGCCCGGTGTCTACCAAGCAGATTTCTTTATCCAACTTCGATGCTGAGCAGATAGCTTTTGACAAACTCAGTTGTGATAGCTTGAACTTCTTCGCCAGGTCCCACACTTTTTTTAACGTTCTTGTGGTACTCCAGAGTACACTGCGCTTCGTTGTATCGCTGTAACCGATAACGCAGCATGGAGGCGCTGTAGTAGTTCAACCTGACATAATGTTAAAACCGGTACTGTTATGAGTGGGTTTGGACTGCATACGATTCACACAATCAGAACCGATTAATTGTTAAACGTAGTGCCGTTATAATCGGTTTCAAAACCGATTAATTGTTAAAAGTAGTGCCGTTATAATCGGTCTCAACTGTTATCAACCGGTGCGAATTCACACAATCAGCGTCATCCACGTAATAATATCACTCAATAGCGCTCGTTTTGTTGCTGTAATAATTCAAACACCTAAAACTATGGATGACTGGAGTCCTGATGGGCACGAAACATCATATCTAGGATCTAATAGCACCTTCTTATCTCTGTGTCAATCGTTGGACCCTCCACTGAACTATGTAAGCTGATGTAAAATGGCAGTCAGGTCTCAGGCACCTAGACTTTTTTTTTCTGTTGATGTGCACTAGAAGTTTGAGTATTCCTCATGAAGCGTTCCTTGTGCTGATGGCACAAGTGACTGCAATTATGCAGAAAGTGTCATGTTCACAACTGCATGGTGATGGTGAGACACCTGTGGTGTCTTACCATGTATAACATTACATACTCTTCCAACAAGAAGCGCCGATTGAACTATGACTACATTGTTATTTAAATGGCACAACTGTTCCACATCCAAGGAGACTTCCCATATGCGAAAAACAACAAAATCGATACACAGATACCTGCCCCTGCTTCCTCGACTGTCCACTCAGCTGCACAATGGTATAACACATGCATACATTGTGAAATAAACATTCAACGCGCATTACAAGATGGCGCTGATTTGTGAAGTTAACATATAGCAATGATCAAAGATGGGCTCTCACATGAATCTTGAAATGCAGTGCCTGACATAAGTCTCGCAAAGTTTTCGACACGAACTCCGGGGCACACAGTTGTCGTGGTCATGTTGCCGTGAGCCTTGTCTTTGGTTTTCTGTCTAGCTTGCACTCTACCGTATGCTACAATGAGCACGGCTTCCATGCGTCAGCATATGCCTCCTGGCATTCCTCCTGTCAGCGAAGTCGCGAGGACAGCAGGGGCACTTGAAAGGCTTTTCTCCTGTATGCACTCGAATGTGCGTCATCAAGTTAGGCCCTTTCGGGTGAAGACCTTGCCACACGTGGGGCATCGGTACTGCTGCCGCTTCAGGTGATAGGCTCGATGAATGCTGCTGTTGCGGATGCCAAGTTCCGGATGCACGTGCAAAGACCCCAGACCTACCTGGTACGTTCAGCTGGTTGTTGGTTGGTCACAGACAGATCTTCCTGTCGCGAAAGAGTTATCTCG
Source organism: Rhipicephalus appendiculatus (assembly GCA_030522465.1). NCBI lineage: Eukaryota > Metazoa > Arthropoda > Arachnida > Ixodida > Ixodidae > Rhipicephalus > Rhipicephalus appendiculatus. Next base: position 16,495 of record JALIZH010017461.1, read on the forward strand.
GGTGACATGGAATTGCTGGTAACAGACCATCCAGGAAGCAATGGCGGTCCCCTTTCCCCATCAGTGCTAATGCTGTGAACAGCAGTGCTGCTTGCAGTAAAAGCGCCAACGCAGTCATTTTGGAATGTCGTTTGTCGCAGTCCATCAGCGAAGTATCCGAGAGTGTCTTCTATCGCTGTTTGCTCATCCTCAAGCTTCAAGAAGGGGAAATCGCCCTGTCGGTCAGCTGGGAAGGCAGCTTCATGCATACAACAGAAACAGGCATAAAAGTAAAAACGTGCGGGGAAACAAAGTTCATTACTGCTAGAAAGCAGCGGTATTCTTCCTGATATAATTTTAGTAAAACATCAGTGTATACAAAAAATGAACAGTGCGAACTACAAAGGACAAAAGATTAGTTGACTGTACTTTGTGCGGGGTTGATGCCTGCCCTGTCACACGGATGTTCACCTAATCCGTTTTCCCTACCCTCTGCCTTTTTTACCGCGACACAAGGTGAAGGGCCAAGCCGTCTCCCACCTTTCACTTCAGCCCACAAAGGTACACAGACAGGTTTACACAAGTAGATAGCACAGATCATTTTCAACAGAGATGGCGGTTCACACTCTCGGCTACAGCGCGAAATTAAACACGACTGAGGAACCGAATGAGATAGAGACCTCCACGAGACAGCACGGGGTGCCTGCATTATTTCTTTGTATTCGACTGACTCCTTTGAGCATCGCTTGGACCTATGGTGCATTGCAGAAAGGGCGACTTCATATCTTGCATTGACCTCCTTCCGAATGCTAATCCAAGGAGCTGTGTTTATTGCTTGTGCACTTGTCAAGCTTATGAGAAGCCAAAGCTGACATAGATTGCTCTTACAAGTAACCACAACGGTTGTAGTGAGATAACGTATATCTGCAAGAACAAGTTTTACTCAGCAACGTGTCGCGGGGAATCAGCTTCACATTGAGACATTCAAGGGGAACCCTTCCGGCTAAATGGGCACCCTTTCTGTCCTTGAGGCAGAAGCCTCAATGCTTTCGGTGCCGCTCCAAGACTAGGCATTTGTACAATGTTGAGGTTGAGGTTAACGGAAACTTGAGGTTGAGGTTATGGAGCATGCAAGTAGAGCGGCATGCTCCATTAACCTGCACGAGTAAGCTGTGACAGTGACGCACTTCAAAGTGACGCTACCGAGGCTCGCTAAGCTTCAACCCACAACGTACTAGACTCGTCCGAGAAATTGGAATCACCGCAATTTTGAAATGACAACGGGTAAATAATAGAAGCATCATGAATTGCCACCACGTTCTAGAAATTAAAGAAATGAAAAAAAAAAAGAAAACGAAATGACTATGTTTAGGTGATACCACTGGAAGCCAAGATACATCACTTTTTTTTTCCGTGGAGGGCAACTGCAGCTTACGAATGCAAATTTCTTCATTGTTTTAATGTGTTATGACTCCATAAAACGTAGAGCGCCAGATTGCTTATATCATTTTCTACTGTTCCTTCAAACTTAATTACGACGTCTTGTGTATCAAAATCAAGACATGATCATGAGGCACACCGTAGGGAGACTCTAGTTATTTTGACAATATGCGGTACTTCAGCGTGCACCTAAACCTCAGTACGTGACCAGGAATCACATGGAAACTTCTGCAGCTTAAAACAATTTATGGGGCAGTGGGACTCGTATGTCCCACTTTTTTTTTCGTCATGTTCTATTTTTTTTAGATCAAAACCACAGAATCGATTGCTTTCAGACTTTTAGTGCAACCATGAGGATGTTCTAGAAAGCCATTTTTGGTAGTTGTTTTGATGGTATACGCAAGGTGGCAGCACATACACATAATCCAAAGGAACCATTCCTCTTGCACGCGCTGTATCCTTTTATGACGCAGTCTCCACCCGATTCAGTTTGAGAGGCAAGCTTGAAAAGTTTATTTCATACTCATGAGTTCACAGATGTGCTATTACAGTGGTTGTCTTCGTTCGTGCCCATACAGTTTCCTCAAAAATTTGTGCAAAGCAAAGGTGGCACCCATTCAGTGAAATATTTCCGAAAGCTTAGGCAGCCTAACATAGTGCGCAGCTGATTGCAGTATCCAAGTTTCATTCTGCTACATGCAGGGAAGTCTCTTCCCGCGGAGGAAGCAGTTGAGCTTCCTCCACCGGACAATAATTAGACTGTTGCAAGCATGCCCACTGCCCAGTACCCACATGCGCTGCTCGGCTGCTGTTAGCGAGTGGATGTACGATGGACATTTAATTCACTTTTTTGTAGGTGTTTGTTTGTTGAGAGTTGGTGTTTGTAGGCTCAGTCCGTTGTTGTTTGTAAGGCGGCAGCAAGTTCGCATAAAAAAAAGTACTTTTTTTTCTTCTGATACGACTGTCTTTCAGTGGGCAGTGGGACACATATATGTGCCACTTTTTCAGATACACTCATAGGACGGTGAGACACATATGTCCCACTTTTTTTTTTCTGAAAACCCTCAACATTAAAGAGCTCAAATTTTGTACATATAAGAAGCTGTTACAAACGACAATGCCGCCCTCAATAGGTGGCATGCGTCGTACATAACATATAGAGTACTGTATATGCTAAAAATGAAAATTAATATGCATAAAACTAAAGTAATGTGGAACAATCTTGGCAGAGAACAGCGCTTTGCGATAGGTGGCGAGACACTGGAAGTTGTAAAGGAGTACGTCTACTTAGGACAGGTAGTAACCGCGGAGCCGAACCATGAGAGTGAAATAACTAGAAGAATAAGGATGAGATGGGGCTCATTCGGCAAGCATTATCAAATCATGAATGGTAGTCTACCACTATCCCTCAAGAGGAAGGTATATAACAGCTGCATCTTACCGGTACTTACCTACGGAGCAGAAACCTGGAGACTTACAAAGAGGGTTCAACTTAAACTGAGGACGACGCAGCGAGCGATGGAAAGGAAAATGATAGGTGTAACCTTAAGAGACAGGAAGAGAGCAGAGTGGGTCAGGGAACAAACGGGGGTTAAGGATATCATAGTTGAAATCAAGAAGAAGAAATGGATATGGGCCGGGCACGTAGCACGTCGACAGGATAACCGCTGGTCATTAAGGGTAACTGACTGGATTCCAAGAGATGGCAAACGCGTGAGGGGGGAGACAGAAAATTAGGTGGGTAGATGAGATTAAGAAGTTTGCAGGTATAACGTGGCAGCAGAAAGCACAGGACCGGGTTGATTGGCGAAACATGGGAGAGGCCTTTGCCCTGCAGTGGGCGTAGACAGGCTGATGATGATGATGATGATGATATGCTAAAGGTAGCATATACAGTAACTCTAATAACATATGCCCCATAAAGGCCACTCAGCCAGTACAGCGGGTTCCACTGTTCGTTACTTGAAAGGACGTAAGAGAGGGCATACTGGTGATGATTCATGGTGAAGGGGTGCACACTATTGAGGAACATGAAAGAAAGGACGAGGTAGGAAGCATCATGGCGAAAGCATCAAATGCTTTCGCCATGCATTGTTTGCTGTTCTGTGAAGATGTACCACCTCGTCCCTCTCCCTTCAAAAACAATATTAACGTCCGTGGTTTTGCATGCAAAAATTATACGATTATGAAGGACTCCGGATTAATTTTAACCATCCTTCACTCCTTAGCGTGAATCTGAGCCGAAGTACACGGGTGTTTCAGCATTTCTACTCCATTGAAATGTGACCGCTCTGGCTGGGAATCAAACCCATGAAATCGAGTTTAGGGCACAATGGCTAATTCTTAGAGCTACCACTGAGGGTTGCCCTGCTATCAACTGTGCTGGAAACGTCAGTGTAGTTCTTGCAGTGCTTTAGCAATCTTGGACTTCATGTGCAAAGTGGTCAGCCACAGCTTTTAGGTGTCAAAGCAGCTGCATGCTACAATAAATCTTAATACTAAGTACCAAAACTCCCCCAACTAACAACAAGATGACGTACCTGGTCACGTGTTAGCACTGTGGACTGTTCTTTTATATGGATCCACTCCTGGCGCATTTTGGCAGTCGCCGTCGGTGTCGCCACCATGTCCAAATCGATAAGTAACATTGCCCCACGCAGTGTACTTTCCACGTGCGAGTGAAAGCGCGAGAACACTGCTGACAAATGTTGCTCAAGCAGAGATGAAACAAGCCAGCCGTCTCCATATCATGTGAAGGCGCATGGAGGGGTGCCGGAGGAGGGGCTTATTGGCTCTGGCAGGAAATGTGTGTTTTGACCAGGCGGTCGCGGTCACCCGCGGTCACATGCACCATATCTTTACAGGAGATCAGCTACACTGACTACATTAATACGCCAGTATTTTGTTTGAGTTACCCCAGGTCGCATGCTAAAGGAGTGAGCTGCTAGCCATACTTCATATAACATTCCAATTTGTTGCTATTGCATTCAATGCTGCGCCCTTGCGGCAAAACTGTAATTATTCGTTTTTCTTAAAGAACGCGAGAATGCGGGGCAAACTGAGCTAAAACAGTTACATTGGAGAACAGTTTTTCACCGCATTCAGTAAGCTTGCACGCTGAGGCTTCATGGAAAATGCTGAAATACGTAAAGCACGAAGCCCGCCCAAGTTACGTCGCTGTACTTCAACTAAGTTGGCGGCAGCACCACTTCGGAAAGCTCGCACATGCACAGATTGTGTGGTGAGATTGGTATATTTTGGTTGCAGAGATTGGTCGAACAATGATTATGACTTCAACGCAAGAGCGGCAATGCCTGGAGACATGATGGCAATTCCAATACAGCCAACAGTACAACTTATCACCCCAGTCTTCTCACAATAAGCATAATAAACTACTTGCTCGGCAATGTGTGTAGCGTAGCGCCATTCTAAATGTACTGCACACTTGTAATAAGAGACAATTCAACATGTAGCACCAGCAATTGCTGCTACCTTTTCCTGTGGAACCACTCTGATTGCATGTTGCTTACAGAAAAAAAAACAGCCTCACCGCTGCCACATTGTCTGTGCGGCCGTGGAAACCTGCCCCAGGAAATGCACACACGCAAGGAGAACAGCAAGCATTCTGGCACGAGAACGGTGTGGCTACAGTAGGTGACACACTGCCCAAAAGTCGCTATGGAGTATCCCATGCCCATAATGCTGTGGGTATCACATTTCAATGAAAATGGTGCAAATCTTTGCTTGGAAGTAGATCCCTGTACCAATGAGCATAGGCGTGCGCACGGCAGAGGGGGGGCGGGCAGGGGGGGGGGGGCAGGGGGGCGCTCTCCAAGTCTCCTAAGAGGGGGATGGGTGCAAAGTCTGCCCCATAGGTTGACTTAATGGGGGGGGGGGGGGGGTGCACTGTGACGAACCTGCGCCCCCCCCCCCCTGAAGGGGAACCCTGAGCAAGTTTATGCCAATGAGAAAACATGCAAGGTCAGGGTGCCGTCCTCTCACCCAATGCACGAGCTGTTTACAGTTTCGAAATACTCCTTGGTATCACCACCTTATGCTATTGCAGATTAGTCAGGCGAGAGAGCCAACATGTTTTCTTTACTTTGCACAAAAGAAAAAAAAAAAGGAGGGCGGAGGGCTTGTAGCGGTACAAAAGGTGACATTTACAGTGGCATCACAACTATCTTTGTTGGTAGCGGTGCCATGTGTGAGTACTGGTTAGTACTTAATTATGCTGCATTCCCAAAATGTATGTATGTTTCAATAAGACTTCACTGCATTATTTGGGTTGATGCATTCCAAACTTTCCAGTCAAAGAAAGCACAGCTTGGGAAGTAACACATCCGGAATGAATGCTTAAGCTAAAGAACCACACTTTACATTTACAGCCTCTATAATTAAAACTATGATAAAGTGAAAAGAAGGTGGTCAAACGTTATAAACCTAACAATGCAGTGATGTCAACAGAGAGGACCACAGGAAAACCAAAAAGCATGCATAGGTCTGCTCAGAGCACAATGGTGGAAGCCCTGAAATTACAGTGCTCTTGCCAAGTACTTGTGGGAGTACTTTTGCAAATTTTCGCATGACTAGCACAGGATATAATGTTGTCCAAACTGTCTTCCTCAAACTGACATAAATGCTGCCATATAGAAATTATGGTGTGCTAGTCGTGTAAAATCCTGTCTAACCCTCAAAGACGGTAACATTCCCATATTACTGCTTCAAGATCTTCCAGTGCAGAAGTCGTAAAACGTTTTGAGAACGTCTAAAAAATGCCCCCACCTCCCCGAAGGGAATCGTGAGGAAATGCGAATGCACCGACTTCGCCATCGCCTTGAGAGGCGCCCAGCCAGCGAACGGTCGAGAGTGAGGCGCGAGCGGACGGGAGAGTGGGGCGCAGGGAGGAGAGAGAGCGAACGGCGAGAAGGAGCGGCGAAGCACTGCACCTACCCTCTCCTACACTCTCTCGCACCACATGCTCCGGTTGCTAGGGGCGAGGATAAGCGCGCGCGCCCGCAGCTGTTGCTATGGGAGAGGGAGAGAGCGGAGAGATAACTCCCTCTCCGCGGACGCCGCCGCCTGACATAGCCCGACTAAGAAATGCATTCGCATTTAAAAAAAAAGTACCAGGAAAATACAGAAAACCCCATATGAAGGTCCCCACTGTATGATGCAGCATGCTGCTATCAGAAGTAAGCGAGGTGGCCAATGTACTTTCTTTTTTAAACATTATTCTTTAGCGAATGTTTTTTCTGCAAGTGGAATGTGTTTTTTGTTCTGTTCTTGCTTATTCTATATGTCCTGCCTTAATAGCTTCGGCAGCACTTCTCTAAAGACTGCATAACTTACCATTCTTTTTTATTGTAAACCATTCTACTCTCTACAATGCACCTGAGTTTGAGAATATTCAGAATGAATGAATGAATAAATAAATAAATGAATAAATCCCCCCCCTTCTTTTTGTAGAGACAGCAAAAAATAGTTATCAATTGTAGCAGGGTCAGATTATTCAAATTTTTCTAGAACGGAACTGGACATATTGACATAGTTGTCAATATTGACATATTAGCATACAGTCGAACCCACTTATAACAATATTTAAGTGCCAAGAAAATACCATTGTTATAACCGATAATTGTTATAAACGGGAGGGTTGCATTAAAAAAATTGGCCGCGTATCTCCGTGCTTCGCTGCAAATGTCGTCGAAAGACGATAGTCTTGTGCCGGCCGTACTACGATGTTTTGCCTTACCAGACAGCGCCTACTCTACGCTGGAGTTGGCCGCATCTGGCTGGAGTTGATAAAATAGAGGAGGCGCTGCGCGAGATATTTGGCACAAACGGTACAGAAGCTGCACGGCTAAGAAACATTATCACGCATAAAATGACACTATCATAAAATAACAAACATCCTATAAGTCCTTATAAGAGACCCTTACACAAATATGACATTTTAACCAAATACATAATTAAGGTGTAAAAATGCAAATCATGCTTACCAGGAACTTGGCTGAATGGTTGTTGCACAATAAGGCTATCATTTTCACAACTGGATTCAGTCGATGGCACTAGGTGTTCTGATAAAACTGGAATTGGTAGAAAAAACAAAGGCTTAAATGAATGAGTTGTTTATATCTTGTACAACGGTGCCACAATGATATCCTCCCACAAATACAGCTGTTAACAAGAACAATGAACTCTTATGGTTCTACACTACAGAGGCTAAGAGTGAAAAAAACGCTGAGCAAGACATTAAAAAATGTAAAAAGAAAGGACATAACCATCTTGCTGTGCAGTGGTGTGTCACCACGTTAGCATACTTAAACAGCCCTGCAACACTTTGACATGGTAAATAAAGTTGTATAGTCACTAGACGATACTGTCCTGGAAAACCTTAGTGTAACGTACCTGTGCACAAAGCACTGAGTTTCATTTCAACGAAGTACGAGATACACACGTGGTGGCTATGAGCCAAACTTACTTGGATGCAAAGAGTGTTACTGTTTCATGTTTAACATTAAATATAAGCACTGCCACTCAATGCAATCAAAATGTCAGACATCTCCTCAACCATTAGTCAGCAGTGCCATGTGGCCATGGATATCAGTGGGCCAGATAGAGCTTCTGAGACTAGGATGTGTATTGCCATAGGCGTGCGCACGAGGGGGGGCAGAGGGGGCGGCCGCCCCCCTAGTCACCTAAGAGAGGGGGGGCGCAAAGTCTGCCCCATACATTGACCTAATAGGGGGGGGGGGGCGCTGCGATGAACCTTCGCACCCCCCTGCCCCCCTCTGAAGGGGAACCCTGCGCACGCCTATGTGTATTGCAGAGCTAAAAAGCATGCTTCCAGCATTAAACCTAGCTACAAAAACATTTGCTGGACATTAGGAAAAGCGTGGCAGCAATTGCTCCGCTGCACATGGCACAAAGCTTTCAACAGAGTTTAAATATGGAAAAGAAAAAGCACAGGGGGCACTACAGCAATTTGATCTTCAACCAATCCGCAAAAAGCACACTCAAAAGCACTTTGTGCCCGTAACTGTCAGATGTTTTAGCATTGCCACATGACCAGAAACGGTTCACAACAGGGGCGTAGCCAGAATTTTTTTTTCGGTTTTTTTGGAGGATGGTTCAACCATAGCTTATGTATGCGCGTGCCTGTGTTTGTATGTGTGCGTGTCAATATATGCAAGCAAAATTAAAAAATTTCGAGGGGGCTTGAACCCCCCCCCCCCCCCTGGCTATGCCACTGGTTCACAACTATCACAAGTAATCTTGCAGGGTCCAATAAGTCTTACACTAGGGCAAAATAGACTCATGGAAGTGCTCAACAATACTATATTATTTTGCAACTACGAAAACATGTCTGTGTGGCCCAACACACAAGGAAAAGCAGATACAGCACATATAAAATGTTTTGCTCTTCGACACTACACTGATGATTCCAGGAACTGTGTACACATTCGTGCATGCCTAGATGCAACACCAAAAGCAACAGCACTGATGAAACCAAAATTACTTAACAAGCGTTGCACGCATGCATTCCTTGCATATGCAAGGAACACTGCTAAACAATGTTTTCTATTAATGAAATGAGCTTATGCCTCAAATAGTCAGGAGCAACTTGAATGACATGCCAAAAAGTGCGACACATTTTCTCCCACATAAGTTGCAAACACTTCACAAATCGATGATTTCTAACTATCAGGAAAATGGGACAACCATGCACACCGAACGTAGACAATTGAGACATACAAATGCAGCAAAGCTCTTGGCAACACATCACTACTAACAGTAAGGCTTCAAAGCCTGCAATCTTCCAAAGTCAATAGAACCTGGATTTGTAAATTAGGAGTATCCAATGTATTTTCTTTGATTACTTTAGTTTAAATTAGTGGTGCACAATCGCAGCCAGGCATTGCATAAAATGCATTTGCTTCCACTGCATGAAGAAGGATCTGCATCTCTGCCCAGCTGAACAGGCCCTGCAATGTGAGAAAACATTTTGGTAATTAAACAAAAGCAATTATCTTGCAAGCTTGAAGAAAATAGAGCCATTTCATACAAAGGGTAATACAAATATAACAGATTATGGCTAAAAGCTTCATTCGGAAAAGTACAACTCATGCCAAGATGTGGTTTTTCACATAAATACAACTTAACAACAGGCTATTTTAGGTAAGATGCCTTCTAGCAAAAGTAGAACATTTGTCACTGAAACACGTGATGCCATGACCCTAGGGCATTATAGCCTGTTGCGAAAGTCTCTTTTATGGAAGCACTCCCGAGCTGCTGTCTTTATCTGGCAAGTCTGTATTACAGTTTTGAGTATGCATGAGAGAGGTTTCATGTTTCATTTCAATATTACAATTGACTTTAATGCACATGGAACTGAGAACTGGCATATTATAAATTCTGCAATTGTGCTACACCGTTGAATTGAAAATAAGTTCTCCAAGTACTGAAGCAACTGAAGTGCTACCTATCAGCCATAAATGACGCTAAAGTCACTTAAAAATGTTTTATACATTGTGAGCTTTCCGTGCAAGCCACTCTCTAATGAAAGATTGTCTAATAGAGATTGTGTAATTGCACCAAGGTGGCTGCACCCTTGGATTGTGTATAATATGCCTCTGTAAGTACTGACACAACTGGAACACTACCTATAGGCAACGACTGAAGCAACAGTCACTCCAAAGTTTCTTTCCTTTAAATACATCCTGCTCTTTCCATGAAAGTCACATCTACTTGGGTATACACATTTGAAATTATGTATTTATTTTTTTTACTTTTTCAATTTCTTTAGAATTAACCTACACAAAACATTCAGAGAAGGTACAAGTCATGCACACAAAAATCTGTTATGTGCAGCCATGTGCAGAGGCACTCATGTAGGTTTAGTTTCAAGTCTGTTGAGCAAAAGTTCTGAGAATGCTGGTTGTATGGTTCAATTTCCAGGCTGCCAAACACAGACTTTTTGGACACCCAGCTGCATGTTATTCACATCACAGACCCTACTTGAGGTCAAAACTTGCAACCTGTAACAGCCACAAAGGGCTCGCAGTGTTGGAAATAAATAAATTAATTAATTAAACTTACATACTTGAAGTGCGTTTGGAAATGGTTCAACAGGGAATGCAGCTAGAGCTGATGTTTCAACATCTTCAGCAACACAGTTACTGTCCTTGCGAAAACAAGTGCATGTCTATATCCAAAGTGTCTTGTTTGGGCAGGATGGTTTAGTTGGTTTATGAGGTTTAATGTCCCCATGTGACTATGAGATGCGGTAGTGGAGGGTTCCGGATAATTTCGACTGCCTGGAGTTCTTTGAAGTGCACCGACATCACATAGTACATGGGCCTCTAGCATTTTGCCTCCACTGAAATACGACCGCCGCGATCGGGGTCGAACCCACGTCTTTGGAGTTGGCAGCGAGGCACCATAACCACTGAGCCACGGTAGCAGCAATCTTGTTTGGATACTCCATGAGTGGGTCACCATGAGATTATGAATGTGGACCAATATATTGCAAAGTGTATGAGAAAAAGTTTAATTGTACCCAACAATGTGAGACAGGCTTTGACAAGGGCAACTGTAATGACGACAGATTAAAAAAAAAAAGCCAGCAAAACACACTAGCAGACAAACTTGCCAGAAACTTTGGACAAAATTCATTGAGACTCTTCAGCAGGATGCAGTTGGTTCTGCATACGACTACAGATTATGCAAACCAGCCTTTCATTGCATGCGAGATGCAGTCGAACAATGATTAACAAACATGAATGTAACAATGTAAACATAAGATGTTTCTCACCAGTGTTAGCATTAAAATAAATATATGCTTGTAACCAGTAATCAATGCAACATTGTCATTGTGTTTGATGGAATGCAGTTGCGAGGTTCAGCTGAGTGTGAAAATGAACACATCAGTTGTGACCACGTGGCAAACACACAACGTATGCATTAGTTAAATTTGATTTAGTGGTGCAAGAGTGCCCAAGGATGTGCTGCACCAGCTACAAAGTGATGAAATTTCACTAATAAAATGCAGCATACGCCACAGCAGTGGTGTAGCCAGAGGGTGGCACATCGGGCCCTAGCCCACCCCTTCCCTCCCTCCTCCCCAAAAAAATTTCTGCCTAGGCCTCTGTGTCCATACTGCTGCATTTCACTTGCCTGAATATGTAGTCAAGCTGAAACTGCAACCTTGAAGAAGGCAAGCTCGCTTGTCGAAACATTGGCTCCAGTGACACCCCGCGTTCACGAATTTTTCATCTCTTCAGACTTTTGCTGTTTCCAACGACAAGCGGTTATGATGTGTAGGGTATCAATGAAGAATGTGACACCTTTGCTTTGCAATTTTTTTACCGTGCATACATTCGCTCATCCACCATGGTTCTAGTTGCTTTTTTTTGTTTTCGTTTTTTTACTTACGAAGCTAGAAGACTGAAAAGCAGCCTGTTCTGCTGTTGAAAGAATTCAAGCAATGGTGCTGTCATTCAATTCATCTATGCTCAGTCGATCTCTCTTTCAAGTGCAGCTGTTTCAATGAATAGAGGCCAGTTTGCTAATTCGAGCTTCCAATGCAGTCATTCCCAGGGTATGATGAGGGGTGCAGATGTTAGCTTTACTATAGCAGGCATGTGGTCGCTACAAGAACGGTTATCTATCAATTTCCATTTAAAATCAGCAAGCATGAATGAATAGCACAGCTTTAAATCGAGACAGCTTATAGCTCCTGTGCTCGGGGAGCTGTACACAGCAGCACCAGAGTTTAAATAGCGCAAGTCGTTAGCAAGTATAAAATGTTCAAATATCTGTCTTCGGGAGTCAGTTTTTCTTGCCTCTCCACATTGCATTACAAGTTAAAATCATCTGCTATGACAAAAGGTTCAGGTATTTGGGTCTAAAATAAATTCTAAATCTGTTGTATTGGACTGAACATGGTGGAATGTGGATGGAACAAATGGTGGAACAAATGACAATATGATTGTGTGCTAAAATGGCAATAGCAGCAGCCCTTACATATGGCTATTAGCAGTCAATTCTCTAGTTCGGATGCTAATGTGTACAGTAACATCTCAGTCTCCCAAAAAACTTTGCGGTCTGAGTACGGTTGCGCTGAATGACAGTTCATCCTTTTAGGATGTTTGTGTGCTTATCGCTTATATTTGCTTGCTGCAGGTGTAATGCCAAAGGAGAGAAGTTGTTTAGCATGTCTTTTGTGTTGCCTAAATAGAGTGCGAGTCCCACACAATTGCAAAGAGTAATGAAAGCCATGTTGAAAATAAAAGGTAAGAACTACAGTAAGAAGTGAGTGGGTGATTAGAGCAATGTTAGGAGACATGTCTCTGAAAAATGAATTGTGTCGAAAGGAACGACAACCTTTCAGGTTATTGCTCTCTCTTTGACCATGGCTATTGGGAACCTATTCCTCTTGGTACGCCCAAGAGAGCGCTGTTCTTTCGGCGTCGACAACACTGCGGTTTCTTGGTTGACCTCTATCGCTCTCTCAAGAGGTGCTGGAGTATCAAGAGTCTGGAACCGAGACACTTGTCTCAGGCCTTGGTCTTTGAGTGATCATATATGGTCTTGCAGAAATTCCGTCTGTGGGCCCTTTGGAAATGAGTGGCCAGCACTGGCTGCCATCTCCAAGGGGATGGAAGGGGCCACTCTGCTTGGACCCGGAGGTCTCCTGACACCCCTGTGATGCTCCCCTTGCTTACACTACACCAGCACAGCTTCAGCTAGAAAGGTATGACAATTTTCTACGTCACGTGATATCTTCACATATAAATGTGAAGGAATGACGTGGGACGTCAAGGGGCCAAAATACAGGCAAAGCGCAAGCTCAGATAGCATGGCTATCACTAATTGGCTGCTTCGTCGTCGTCTTGTACTGTTCACTACACGTAGCTGTGTGAAATCGGCTTTTTTCTTTCACTGTTAGAGCAATAATTTCTATCTTCCAGCAAGGGCAGGAACAGGATTAAGCTGGGTGATCTCCCTTACATTTGACACAATCTGCTGAAAAAGTAGAGTTGTCGGATGGATGGTGTTGGAGCTACGTCTTGAGCAAGCATGTTGATTTTGCCTCTACATGAGCGAGAAGTACGGTATGTCCAAATCTTCAGCACTTAAACCATCGTCAGGGGTTTGGAATACAAGGTCTAACATGAACTTTCCCGTACCCTCAAGAAAGGCGGGCTCTACACTAGTTTCAAAAGCATAACACGTCTTGCCAGGACTTTTTGATCGTTGTGGCACACAAAATGTTATACTCTCTGCACCTCAAAGACACTTTTGTTCTTGGAAGCCTTCGAGGAGTTCATTATCTCTAAAAGTAAGGAAATCTTGTTCAGATATTACATCCCTGTTTGTGTTTAGCAATCTATGAGCTGAAGTTCTGACTGTAACATCACTGGTACAGGTTAAGAGATTTCTGGCACTTCATCTCTTTATGTTAGTTCCAGAAGAGGTCTCCATTTGACATTTTTGAAGCCTTTGTACATTTGTCGAGTTTTTTTCCTTGAAGGCATTTTGCCACCAGGAGTGGGGATAGCTTTCTTAGTAAAGTGCCTTCGCTGTGAACTCTGTGATACTTGGAAAAGGTTTGTACATTGCTCCTCGAGGAGAACTGAGAATCTGTCTCAGTGCTGCCTCCTTTATGAGGTCAATAAGAAACAAAAGATGCTGTGAAGCCACAAGATAGGCATGTATGTTCACCAGCAGTACCGATAGCCTACCACAGAGCCTAGCAAGAGGACGCAACAGAACTTGCATACAAGTCGGCATGACACCAGTCATATGCCGCCACTATCATCAAATATGGTATAACCAAGCCTTAATAGCCCCACAATGTTAACCTTAGTCAACAGGAAAACTGTAAATAAATGAAAGAAAAGAAGACAGGAAAGAAAGTGAGAGAAAAAGACGAGCATGTGGGGAAACAGCAAAAGGTGACTGCTGATTTGCCCCAGATGGCAATTTCCCCCCATTCCTTGTGATGACGTCTATATGATGCACGGTCCAATATGGTGTGTTGCCTCCACCAGGGGGCCTCAAAGGTCTAAATACCCGGAATCGAATCAACCCCCAGAATCCCCTTCTCCCTGAACAATCCATCCCCCCTTCCCCTCATTAGCTCGGGTCCGTGGTGACGCAACTCACCAAACGCCTGCAGTAGCAGACGCCCCTGCGGCACGGCTTACGTTGATGACGCTTCAGCACTTTGTCTCTACCTTTACAGAGTCTAATGAGGCATTGTGCATAAGAATGCTGTTGAAAACTACCCAGCGGCAAAGAGAGAAAGAAGAGAGTGGCATGCCACGCAAGATGCTGTCAGCCATTCAGCCAGATTACGACAGCATGGATAGAACCGTTGCTCCAGGGGCGGCAACCTAGAGCAATAGCCAGTTGTCTGAAACTGAGCAATGACACAGACAGCGAAGCCTAAATTGCCGATTCTTACAAACACAGACACCTTTGCACATTCACATACTGATTACTTTTTTTAACACAATGATGGATGTATGTGCTTCACTGCAGTGCATTGTGTTTCCCCGCATAGTGCAAATGTACAACAGCAAAGCCTGCTACAAGGAACTTACCATTATGCAATGCCCTTGCAGTGACTAAATAAGCTGTTAATAATAAATTGACATCAATCACAAGTCCTGCAAACATTGCCAAGATTGCTTTACTTAGATTAATGGAATAATAACCAACTCGACCAATGTGAAGTTCTGCTGCAAGAAGTGTGTTTGTTTTGGCTCATCCATACGTTTCATAGTTGTAAAGATTAACATCATGGGACAGTATATTTGGAATAACCAGAGTGAAAACAGTGTGCAGGAATAACAAACAACAAGGGACACAAAATGGAAAGCATTGCCATTAGAGCCAGAAACAAAAAGCAAAATGTGGATGCTTCTGGATTGAACAGATTCATTTTAACTGCCCTCTCCAGCACTGTTAGACTATTTGTCTAAGATAAATCCTTGAGGAATACTTGAGGTTGGGTGCACATCCAAAGGACGTTAAGCATGAATAACACAATCTCAAAAAATAATGGCACAGCTGTATGAAGCTCATACATCTTTCTAGTGAGAACACTGTGCATTGGCATAACAAAGGGTTACTGCTTTATTTCCAAAGTGAAAGTAACATGAGATAGGAGGAAATAAAGTGCATCAGATAAACTATCACATGTATGCACACATTGCTTCAGAGCAAAACAATGATTTTTATCAAGATAAAAAATTTCAATACAAATAGAATGACACATAAAGTGAGAGATAGAACACTTGTACAACTACACAAACCATATATGTAACTGCACAATGATTTCGCATGTGCACAAAAAATTTACAGCACTTCTATCATGACAAGAAATGTGAACACAACTCATTAATAAGAAAGAAAGCAGGAAATCGAACAGTTGCACAGCAATGCAAGCTATGAACACAACTGCACACAGACCACTTATAAGAGTGTCCAACCACAGCGAGGAGGTACTGTACACAAAATAAAACTTTTCATGCACAGAGGAATGTAGTGTTTCTTTCATCACACAACAAAAAATTAACAACGAAAACATTCCTGGCTCATAATAACATGCTGAGTGTGGTGTCGCGTAACTTGTGCTACAGCAAACAGCAGAAGTCCTTTTTAAGTGAAACAGTTTGTGTGTCCCTGCAGTAAATACCGCTTTAATTTCACGGTGGTTGCAAAAATCAGTGGTAAAAGTTCACTACCAGTTTGATTACCACTCAGACTTCACACAGAGCTAGCACATTGCAGCAAGGTCAGTTTCGTGTAACAGGCATTTCAACACAACAGTGACAGTAGCGCCAGTGTTCAGATGCAGCAAATCAACGTAGATGCACACGTGAGCTTTGTCCTTTATCATGAATGAAACAAGTGGGCACTGCTGGCAAACATGATGGCAAACTAAACCCACAGCAGAATGGTACCCAAGTCAGAACTTGGATAGAGCATCGGTCGTTGTTTTAGCAGGCAAAATTATATATACATGGTATGCGTAGCACGCAACACTCAGAAAATTCATGCACTTGTAAGGGGCCCTGAACTAATTTTCTCTTGAAGCATCAGAAATGCTCTAGAAGCAGTAGAGATTTATTACCAGAGATTTATTGCTGCAAAAAAAAAATTGTTTTTGAGACTTTTGGAGATACTGGAGCTAAATGGACATACGTGCAAAGTGTTGTACATTATGAGGCAGGGGCTAGTGGCAGCTCTCTCTGGCTATCGGCCAGTTGACATCAACTAACGTTCCCTGGTGGCTGCCCACGCTGTTTTGAAAGGGCGTGCTTCAACTCTGCGCTTCGTTTACACCATTCCTAGTACATGAATACAAAATTTGGCGGAGATATTCACTGCTGCCTCATATCCACGAAAAGTGTTTCCTCTTCATGCCCGAGAAATGGTCCAAGGGCCCCTTAAGTTAGTACACTCTGTGTGAAGATGATACTTTAAATGCCCGATGACACAGGCAGATAACTTAAATGTGACAGTGTTCGCAAACAGATAAGGTACATCAGTGGTTGAAAAATCGTCAAACAGAGAATATCAGAGGAGCCAACGATTCGACAAAAGGACTTGTAGAATCGTCGACTCCAGTGATGTTCCCTATTTGACAATTATACTAGGATGGCTTGGTGGGCTAGTTGGTACTGCATCTTAGAAACGTTACAGCGCACACCGACGGGGACAAAACAAGGAAACACAAGACACAGCACTCTGTCTCGTGTTTTCTTCTTTTGTCCCCGTCCGTACGCGCTGTAAAGTTTCTATGACGATTACTCACCACCATCACCCCCTGAACTTCCGACAAGTTCAGCAATTTTCACGGATGTATTGTGCGAATTAGTCTTATCACACGAGGAAGTAGGAAGGGTCGAGAGAAAAGAAATGCTATGGAGCAAATGCAGCGATGTTATAGCCATCAATGTGCAAAGTGCCGTGCCCTGTGGTCCAGCAGGGCACGGCAGCTGTTGAACCACTTGGAGCAAATTGTGCACTGGACCTTGGTGTCTCCATGGCCGTGCTTCGTGAGGTGTGTGGTGAGTGCCCTCTTAGTCGCGAACGAGAGCAAGCACAGGCTGCATCTGAACAGGCACTCGCACTTGTGGTGAAATCGCATGTGCAGCTCGAGCAGTCGCACATTGGTGAACACCTCGGGGCAGCGGTCGCACTTGTGTGGACAGTACGTCGGGTGGGTGTTGAGGTGCGCTTCAAGGAGCTCCTTTGAGGTGAACACCTCCGGGCAGAGGTGGCAGCTGTGTGAATGGGGGGCTGGGCACCCGCAATGCTTCCACGCTACTGGGAGCCACCAGGACCACCATGGGGATCTGGCTGCTTTGTCCTGTAGTGGCTAACACGGCATGGGAAGAGATGAAATACCATTGCAAGTCTTAATACTTAGAGAACAGTTTGACTAGGTGAAACACAAGAGGAGGAATTTAGAGGCTTGTTTGTTATTGTTAGACACCACGTTAATGAGAACAGGCATGATGCCAGCAGGCAAAAAAGTGTGTTCCACTCTCACCTAACACTCCCACATTTCAACACTCCCATGCTCACCAACACTCCAAGGTTTCCATGCCCAGATATACCCGATAAAGTGGACAGGAGAACGACCACCGCCGCAACTCAATAGGTAGAGCATCAGACGCGTTATTCAAAGGTTGAAGGATCGGTCCCTGCCAGCGGCAAGTTGTCTTTTCGTCCACTTTACTTTTTTCACATTTATATCATAATTACTACAAATACTTCCCCTATACTTTCCGAGGCTCGATCGTCTGATAGCTCTGATTATAGATGAAGCACAGCAGGAGCAAACCACAGAACAGGTATGGACTTCCAAGCCAATACTTTCATTCAAAAAAACGTGCCACCAGCTTTGGACAGGAGGCACGCTTGAAAGTGCTGCGTCACGCACCACCTGGTGTGGGGACATAGCATAAATGAGCCACCCAACCAAACAATCTGCCATTTCGTAGCTTGTATGTTTTTGCTTTAGCGCCATTTCAAGAGGCCCACTTCCGCAGAGAAGCATTCAGTCAGTACCATTAAGTGAAGAAATAATGAAGGAAGCTTTTGAAACTTTTTATACTTTTCTGTGCCGCGGCAAGTGCACATGCCTGCCTGTTGCACTACTCACAAGCTACCGTATTTACACGATTGTAGGTCGACCCATTTTGTCTTAATTTGAAATCCGAAGTTGGGGGGGTCGACCTAGAATCGAAAACTAGTTTCGGTTGTAAAGTCTTTCTGAAAATGATCCCCGCGTATTGCCGCGAAGCTAGCTTTCCTGCACAGCTTTCAAGCACTGCCGTGAAGCCACCTTGGCAGACCAGAATTTGACCTTGTTTCCTTCGGAGACATCGTAAATAAATTTTTTTATGAAATGTGCTCGAGCCTCTTTTTTCTTATTTTGCCGTGCGATATTAGGGGGGTCGACCTACATTCGAGTCGACTTACAATCGTGTAAATACGGTAGTTGCCTGGTAAACCCAGAACTGTAGTAGTTGTGCTACCAGTCGTCCTGCACTGTGGTTTTAGGAGGATATTGGCCCTCAACCATTTCAGTTGTTCGCAAACTCCATTTTCACTCCTTTGCATCACACACTTTCAAGCGTTTCGTGCATACCACACTCGAACGGATCATCCTAATTAACCGGGTGGCTCACAAATATGACCGAATTAACGAGATTTTCATGGCATTATACAATACATATGCTTGCTGAAACCAGAGGACATGTCCGCATAATTCAATTTTCCTAATTAAAGGTGTCAAATTCACTAGCATTTACTGTATTGGTAATGCCAAACAAACCTTCCAGAAGTTTAGCTTGTATTAGCGCGGTACATATACGGAAGAAACACGACACAGACGTAAAGAGAAAGGTGGGCGCTAAACTTCCAACTGTTTATTCCATGCCCATGCCTTTAGCGCCCACCCTTCTCTTTACGTCTGTGTCGTGTTACTTCCGTATATGTCGTGTTTCTTCCGTATATGTATCGCGCTAATAGAAGCTAAGTTCATGGATGACCAACTCGCCCGAGCTACAACACTTCCGAACTTCCAGGAGTGTTCTACGGTGCTTTTAAAATCAAAAAGACTCCTCCCAAGGAAAACGCAAGCCTTTTTTGTGCATTGCTGGAGAACTTAAACATGCTGTTTTTTCTTCCGAGTAAACTTTAGTCGGCAACTAACAAAGGTCCCTGCACCCGGTAGTGATTTCTCGCTCTTACCCTACTCTTTTGTTGACGGTTCAGAGATCATTGAAACCACATCATTTCTTTCCATGCTCACCATTAGGCTGTTCGGAGGGCAACGTCTCCATGCTGGTGCTGTCCTGACTTGAATCAGTTGATGGAGGCTCTTGTTTAACAATCATCATCACTGCAGAAAAAAAATAATAAAGACAGATACTTTCACACTAGTAACCACTTATTAAAAATGCACCTATTCTTGCTCACCTACCCACGTAAACACATGCCAATAAGGCATTTGGAAACACTGCAAACTTTTTAAGGCGAAGCTGTATACAGCTAGGTGGTGGAAAAATCTGGCGGTTCATGAGTGTGCAGAAATTATAATGAAGAAGCAATGTTAGCAAACGCTACCTCAAAGGGTCTGCGCACTCGCACTAGTTTCTCTTCAGGTTGAATGAATCGCTACCCATAAAATCCTTTTGGCGCTCTTTATATCCTTTAGGCTAATGTCACCAAACCCAAAATGTGAAGTCACGCATCTCTCAAATGTGGTGATTCAGAAATTAAATGCTATGACAGAGGACGACACTTCAATAAATACCAGCTTGAGATAAACGCTAAGGACACACATCTGCAGTTCACAGGTTAACCATCTGTACGGACTGCTGAGGCAGTGGTTATTTTTTCTTAAATTTTGTCACAGATGATGAACATATAGGCAAAAGCCATAAGCAATCCCACAGAAAACATGGAAAACATGGCTAGAATTTACTTTCATGAATATCCTCACTCAGCTGCGTTAGCTAACATGGTGGCACAGTAGGTCTACAACACCCTGCTTCTGAACATAAGGTCATGGGTTTGATTCGCAGCCATGGTGGCCGTATTCTCCCAAGAACAGAGCATCAAAACACTTCCGTGCTTAAATATGCAGATGCATGTTAAAGAACTCCAGCTGGTCAAACTCAAA
>JALIZH010017462.1:0-86739 GCA_030522465.1 Rhipicephalus appendiculatus
TCCGTGGCGCGTAAACAATTCTGTCTCGCTAGGTTTTTAATTACATCGCGGCCTGATAAATCGACTAGAAATTGAGTTTTTTTTATTACACGTTCTTTTTTTTTTCGTTTACTCCTTGCTTTGTTGTTGTAGGATCTTTGGTAAAAACTTACATGGGGTGAGCCACACACAAATAGCTTAAATGTAAAAAAAATTACGCAAGTTCTCGTCGTGCCCCCGATCCAATGTGACTGTGTGTGTGACTGATCAATGAAGACGGCTTGTTCCAAGTTTATATACACGAGTTTATGATTGCCTTTTTAAAGCCTCCTTAAGTAGTGCAGTGAGGTTTTTGGGATATTTTGTTTTTTGCGTGCTGCAGCTTACGCATCGAATGACTTTCTATGCCAGTCGTTTGCGGTTTAAAAAAACTTGTGGTAGCAGACAACAGCCGTAGTGATTCACAAAAAAAGGCACCTTTTCTTTGTGTTGTGGCGGCAGCCAAGCCAAGCCAAGCCGCCAGGCAGCGCCACCCTCCGCTGCTCTCCGGAACCTCCAGAGAACCTGAATAAACAGTCGATGTTTGGGATCCACGCCGCGCGGTCGTGTCTTCTTCTCCCACGCGTACACGCGTCCCAACAGTGGTGACCCGGACGAGGCTTACCGCCTTTTTCAAGCGATCGACGCCATGGAGACTCCCTCTGACGCACCGGCCATCTCCGCCGTCGACATCAGGCTCCCGCCGTTTTGGACAGCGGACCCGCAGCTGTGGTTCCTGCAGGTGGAGTCCCAATTCACCGCTCGTCGTATTGCCGCTGAGCAAACAAAGTACCACCACGTGGTCGCTAGCCTCCCACCGGCAATAGCGAGCGAAATACGAGATCTGCTGGTCGCTCCACCTGCAGAGAACGCGTACACAACGCTGAAACAACTGCTCATCAGTCGCCTCACGCCGTCGGAGCCTCAGCGACTGCAGCAGCTACTGCACAACACCGACCTCGGGGACCGGACGCCCAGCCAATTGTTGCGCCACATGAGGCAGCTGTTGCACACGGCCGGCGCAGCCACCACCGATGCCGACAGCAGTGTTCCTACAGCGACTTCCGATCAACGTGCGTATGGTCCTCGCCTCGGCTGCCGACAAACGCCTGTCTCAACTCGCCGAGCTCGCGGACTCGGTGCTGGCGGTCGCTCCGCCGTCCGTCGCGGCGCTACAGCCAGACATCGCCGGCGGCGCGCCAACGACCACGCTGCACGACATCCGGGAGCAGATATCCCGCCTCGCCGATACCGTCGCAGCGATGCAGGCCCGCAGCACTCCCGAGGAGCGCCAGCGCCCAGCAGCGCATCAGAGAATCTGCTGGTATCACAGGAAGCATTACAATGCTGCTCGCAAATGCATTCCTCCTTGCGACTATGCGGGAAACGGGAGCAGCCGGCACTGAGGACGACCAGTGTCACAGAGGCCCCCGAACGTCGTCCATCAGTGTTTTTTCCTCACCGACCGCGACAGTGGCCTTCGATTCCTCGTGGACACCGGCGCTGAGGTGAGCGTGTTACCGGTTGGGTCCACCGATCGCCGTGTCCCTAGTGCGTCCCCCCTTCAGGCGGTCAACAACACAACCATCGCCACCTACGGACATCGCTCGCTGCCACTCGATTTAGGCTTGAACAGAACGTTCCGGTGGATTTTCATCGTGGCAGCAGTGAAGTTCGCCATCTTGGGTGCGGACTTTCTTCGGCATTTCGGCCTTCTCGTCGACGTGCGCAACCGCCGCCTTCACGATCCCGTGTCGCAGGCAACTGTGCAAGGCAATCCCTCGCACCACCCTCCGCTGAGCCCCACTCTGCTCGGGCCGTCCGGTGCAGAACGTTTCACTCGCATTCTGCAGGATTTTCCCGAGTTGACGAGGCAGCCGCCAGCCAGCGCCGCGGTGAAGCACGAGGTACGCCATTACATCGCCACCAGCGGCCCACCCGTGCACGCGCGGCCTCGCCGTTTGCCTCCAGAGAAGTTGAAGGTCGCACGACAGGAATTTGAACACATGATGGAGCTAGGGATCATCAGACCCTCGTCGAGCGCCTGGGCATCTCCACTTCATATGGTGCCAAAGTCAACGCCGGGAGACTGGCGACCATGCGGGGACTATAGGGCGCTGAACCAGGTAACGACTCCAGACAGATACCCGGTACCGCACATACACGATGTCACGACGAGGCTTCACGGTGCCACTATCTTCTCGAAGATCGACCTGGTGCGGGCATACCATCAGATTCCCGTTGCCCCGGAGGACGTCCCGAAGACCGCCATCGCAACGCCTTTCGGACTTTTCGAATTCCTCCGAATGCCATTCGGACTCCGAAACGCGGGTCAGACATTCCAGCGGTTCATGGACGGTGCTATACGCGGCCTCAGCTTCTGCCACGCCTATCTTGACGACTTGCTAATCGCCAGCAGCACTCCGGAAGAGCACGTGAATCATCTGCGCATCGTCTTCCAGCGCTTAGTGGAGCATGGCGTGGTCGTGAACATGGCCAAATGCGAGCTTGGTGTGCGACAGCTCTCGTTTCTTGGACACGTCATCTCCGCCTCAGGAGTTCTTCCTCAACCCAACAAGGTTGAAGCCGTGCAAGGATTTCCGCAGCCGACCGCCAAGCGCCAGCTTCGGGAATTTCTGGGTTTGGTAAACTTCTACCGCCGTTTCATTCCCCGCTGCGCCCAGATCCTTCAACCTCTCCACGACCTGCTGGCCACTTCACGGAATGGCTCAGACACCCTCTCCTGGTCTCAAGAAGCAAAAGAAGCCTTCTGCGAGGACAAGGTTTGCTGTGACACAAGCGTCAGTAGAACTCGCCCGTTCGTGCCCGCGAGCCTCCGTCGCCATGTGTTCGAGTCCTTGCACAGACTGTCTCATCCGGGGATTAGAGCCACCCAAAGACTGGTGACGGCAAGATTTGTCTGGCCGGGCGTAAATCGGGACGTCCGACGCTGGGCACGCGAATGTGTAGCTTGCCAGCGCTCTAAGATACAACGCCATACCTCGACAGCACTGGGAACACTCCCCACTCCGGATTCTCGCTTTGATCATGTCCACCTGGACATCGTCGGCCCACTGCCACCCTGCCACGGAAAGGCCTACCTGCTGACCTGTGTCGACAGGTTCACCCGCTGGGCGGAGGCCATCCCTATCGCGGACATCACTGCCGAGACGGTTGCGAGTGCTTTCCTGTACCACTGGGTAGCCCGTTTCGGTGTGCCCTCCACGATAACAACAGACCGCGGCCGACAATTCGAATCAGCCCTTTTCACTGCCATCAGTCAGCTCATGGGCACCTCACGCATACGCACGACAGCGTACCACCCCATGAGCAACGGCATGGTGGAGCGCTTTCACCGCCAGCTGAAGGCTGCGCTCACGGCAACCGAGGAACACAACTGGGTGGAGGCCCTCCCACTCGTTCTTTTGGGTATAAGGTCCACCTTGAAAGAGGACATTGGCTGCAGCGCCGCTGAGCTGGTCTACGGCACGACACTCAGGCTGCCGGGAGAGCTCTTTGCGCGCGGCTCAGAGGAGGCATCCATAGCTTGCAGCGACTATGCACTTCGCCTACGCAACATCATGAGCAAACTGCGCGCGGTACCTCCACGGCCCCCCAGGGTCGCGTGTGGTGCACGTCGACCCACAGCTCACATCGTGCCCATATGTGTTTGTACGACACGACGCGGTTCGGCGACCTCTTCAGCCACCCTATGATGGGCCGTTTCAAGTCCTCCGCCGTGGCAACAAGCAATTCACAATCAAGAGAAACGGCCGTGAGGAGGTCGTGTCGTTGGACCGCATCAAGCCAGCACACATGGACCGTGACGACGCCGTGTTGCCTCCACTAAGGGAATCATCGCCAGGACCACCAGCTTCAATGCCAGCCCAAGTCCACGAGGTGCCCTCCCGGCTGACGCACAGTGGGCGGCTATCAAGAGCACCCACTCGCCTGGACCTTTAACTCCTTTCGGCAACTCACTAGGGGGGAGTGCTGTGGCGGCAGCCAAGCCAAGCCAAGCCGCCAGGCAGCGCCACCCTCCGCTGCTCTCCGGAACCTCCAGAGAACCTGAATAAACAGTCGATGTTTGGGATCCACGCCGCGCGGTCGTGTCTTCTTCTCCCACGCGTACACGCGTCCCAACAGTGTCATTCAGAACGAAAATTTGTTAGAGGTACTCTCTATCGCACCGACAACTGTCGCTAAGCAAGAATAATTTTGCATCGCCTTTGTCAAAAATATATCAAACACGCAAAACCGCGCGTCAAGCAAACGCCATTTAATGCGCTGCTGGGCGAGTAGGTACACCGTCTGAAAATAAGAGCAGTGCACAAAAAGACGGGGAACAAGAGACAAGAAGATGGTAGGGGCGCTGACTACCAACTGATTTTATTATGGAAGAATTTCGGGGAAATATACAGAGCGCACGTCACAAGCGCGCCTGCGCACACATCGAAAAGCTAATGAACCAAAGATCTACTGCACATTGCAGCGAAGCAGCTGAAATTCACACTCCCGCGAGCACACTAACGTCCGGCTGACACAACCTGCGCCCTTAATTTTCATGTGGAACGCCTGCAACAGCTCGCGTGCAACCCTTTCGCTGCTGCGTCCCAGCGCCTTCATTCCAGCAAACAAAGGCACACAACCACACACTGCACAATGCGCAGGATGATGGGCGCCCTTTAGTGAGCGTCAACTCATGGTCACGGGCCCGTTGGTTGACACACCTGCCCGTTTGGCCGATGTATGATTTACCGCAGCTCAATGGCAATTCATATACAACCACCACCTCACAATCCACGTAACGCCTATTATGGCTTGATTCCACAATTTATCTACTTTTTTAAAACTCAGTGGAGATATGCGCCCGTAGCTTCAACAGCTTGCGCGGCGCTGAAAAAGACAATCGGCACATTCGTGCCTAGTCGCCATCTTTCTTGGGGTTATGCGCTGCTGTGTGGATGTAGGCTTAGGCGTGCGCACGAGGGGGGGCAGGGGGGGGGGGCGGCCCCCTCTAGTCACCAAAGAAAGGGGGGGCGGAAAGTCTGCCCCATGCATTGACTTAATAGGGAGGGGGGGGGCGCTGCGACGAGCCTTCGCCCCCCCCCCCCTGACGAGCAACCCTGCGCACGCCTATGGATGTAGGGGATCACCTCGGGCCTCGTGTCGCTTTTGTGTGTGGCTTTTCTCCTGCCTTGGTATTTTATCTTTTTGGAGCAACGAATATTCAGACGCTATTCTGGTATTCGCACACTATTCTGGGGGCTACTGAGGAGCCGTGGTATGAGAGATCACTCTCAGTAGAAGCGGCTTGTCTTATGATAGTGCAAAGGAGGTGATATTCTGTTTTACGCATGGGTGTGTTCTTTGCGCATGTGTGATGCTTGATGCCTGTACTTTTTTGCATACGTGTGGCCGTTTTTCCTTGTGTCACTTGCGCAAGAGCGTTCACAGAGGCTGCGGGCTCACGCAAATGGTCGGTGCATCTACTGTGTTTGTTACACGTCGGAGTACGCTCGGGAAGCAATAACGAAGGCCCAAGAGGCGCGCCAAGTTGCTCGACGACGACTAGCGGACTCGCAGGACAATCAGAGGCGCGTATATGACGCTCGCCATCGTGACGTTCACTACGCACCCGGTAGTCTAGTCCTGCTTTGGTCCCCCCTCACGCCGCGTTGGACTTTCGGAGAAGTTACTCCCACGCTATTCAGGCCCATACCGCATCTTACGTCAAGTGACCGACGTCACCTACGAAATCGCCCCTACTGATCCCGCCGTCGTCCACCCTCGTACTGACATAGTGCATGTTACGCGGCTCAAGCCATATCATTCGCCTGCCTCCTGATTAGCACCGGGTCGGTGCTCCAGCCGACGGGAAATTATGTAACGGGCTGAAGAGGACGACGAGGAGGATTGGAAAGAGGACGACGTGGACAGACCCTGCGAGCTGAGCGCCATCTTGTCAGCCACTGAATTTATTGTGTGTGTCGCTAGTAAAGAGATTCTCCCCGTAACAATATGGACATTGTTCTGAGGAAATAAGCAACTGGAAGTCTGTGCTCATTAATGTCTTTTTCTGCTGCCTCCTTCCTTCGTGCTCGCGCAGTATTCAGGTCAATGGCTATTTTCGAGGTTTATTATACCATGAATGAACGCATTTGTGAATAAATAAAGTGAGCTATGGGCACAAAGCAAGCGTCAGTTTCAGCGGTTTTCATGCGACTGCGGCATCCAAAGCGACGACGCCTCCTACCCACACAGTGAACACTTTCCTCTGCATGCGAAGAAACGATGCTCTGTGCTACTACACAAGGTTTTCGGTGCGTATTGATTGATTCATTGATATCTTCTTTTGTCACTCTCAAATACAAAGCTTTAGAACGCACAGGCAAGTGAGTTTTGAGCAGCGCGAAATCGCTAAAGATCGCGCCAAGGCTCACACTCACGCATTTTTCTGGCACTCCTGACGAATAGCGGACCTTAAAGTGGCCTACGTTGGTCGAAACACAGGCTTCTGACGACGAAGCTGCTCAAGAACCAGCCCTTGCAACCAGTCTGCACTCATGCGTGCGCCTTCTTTGTCCCTCTTTTTCACGCTGTTTTGTAGTAATGGATTACCAACTCGCCCAGCGTTTAATTCTTCAAACTACGCGCTACTTCTTTCTGAAAGTATGTAATCTGTGGTATACGCTGCTCCACGTATTGGGCTCAATGAGGAGGGGAGCACAGCGGTGAAAATTGAAAACAAAATAATTAGGCAGATCCCAAGTACCATGGAAATCGATGTTATGCGAAGCATCCGGAGGTAAGGTGACTGGGTTGTAATTTTTTTATTCAGCCAAATGTCATGAAGTCACGTTAAAGATATTTACAAATGTTGCACGCACAGACACGTTGAACAGTCGCATATGTTTCATATAACGATTGTTTACAGTTGTGTAACGATGCCGACAGAAACATGGGTATTGCCAACACCAGAAGCCGTAAGCTGATATGTAGAGCTTGTGCTTGCAAGGATGGTAGCCCTGGATAGTGCTGCGTAAACCAACTACAGTGGATGGCGCTTGAGTATACAACTGACGTTAACCCACATGACTCCTTCGTCATAGGAGTACGTATGTAATGTTTATAAAATTAGATAGCCAGCACTGCAACCACAATATACGTTTCACCAACATTACGCCTGCATAGGGTGTTCTTCCAAAGCAGTTTCGAGACCTGACGTGGCTCTGTGGTAGAATGCTTGATTGCCACGCAGAATGCTTGGGTTCGATTCCTGCTGGGACTCTGATTTCTATTCTTTGTATTCCTCGCGTCAACGCCGCCGATGACCGTTTTTCTTAACGCTGTCGCCTTTAAATTAGCAGTGTCAACGCCATCGATGTCAGTTTTTCTTAACGCTCTCTCATTTAAATTAGCAATACCTGTTCTCGCCGTTCCTGGGTAGATATAAATTGTCAAAGTCCTGCGGCTCATACCCGCATTCCGCTGCCCGTGGTATACGGGTTATGAGCCACACGTATCTGGAGAAATGAGTTTGACGACGTACGCGACGGGATTTTCATGTTATTCATGCCATGACAAGCCAGACATATTCGTCAATACCTCTTACCCTCCAATACAAATTTTGGTCTACCCCAAGTTAAGGAGGCCATCACCAGAGTACCCAGACGTAGGCGGCTAGATAGATAGATAGATAGATAGATAGATACGTAGATATAAACGCAAAAGTGCTTACAGTACGCAAAGAAATGCTTCTCATTTAAAAGCTCGCAACTTAATCTGGTAAAAGTTACTTCGTTTTTTATGCTCTTGAAACAATTTTGGTGTCGAGTGGGCGTCAATATTCCTGGAAATGAGCTACAGCCGTGTTCAAGAATTCGTTAACGATTGTTTGTTTTCTGAATCTGGCATTAGTTACTCAAGCAAGGAAAGTAAAATGGTAGGCGTAACCTCAAGAGACAGGAAGAGAGCAGAGTGGGTCAGGGAGCAAACGGGGGTTAAGGATATCATAGTTGAAATGAAGAAGAAGAAATGGACATGGGCCGGGCACGTAGCGCGTAGGCAGGATAAGCGCTGGTCATTAAGGGTAACTGACTGGATTCCAAGAGAAGGCAAACGCGTGAATGGGAGACAGAAAATTAGGTGGACAGATGGGATTAAGAATTTTGCGGATATATCGTGGCGCCAGAAAGCACAGGACCGGCTTGATTGGCGGAACATGGGAGAGGCCTTTGCCCTGCAGTGGGCGTAGACAGGCTGATGATGATGATGATGATGACTCAAGCAACCATACATAAAACACGCTACGTGACCATTTTCATTTTCTCCAGTGGCTCCTATTTTTGTCCCACTAAATCCAAGAATGTAAATCTCTGGATCTTCAAGTGGCAAGTACCACAACCCCATGGCTATAAACCCATTCAGCCTGTAACCACAGCCTAAAAGACGCTAACAACACGCTAGAACACGCAAGTTTCAGAGTAGAAAATTGTTGAAATGAACATAACGCACCTGTTCGGAGGGTACTTGAGCGATGTTCACAATCGAAGCTCGTATACCTTGTCAGTATTGTTTGAGAATACCTTGACATAGTTACGAACTGTTCTGACCCGTTAAAAAGAACACACGTATAGCAATGGCTGGTCCATTTCCTGAATCTGGTAGCTTTTAAGTAAAAAAATTGGAGGAAAATATTGTCAGATGTGTAGGGACATAGGCTATAGAATTTCTTAGAAACTCGGTCAAATTCCTCAGTTGGAAATGCAACGGAGGCTAACATATTACGATGCGGCATTTCTGTACGAAGGGAAAGAAATACCTATTGTGCAGAGGGTGTCTCTCGAAGCACCCGAATAAAAAAAAATACCCCCCGATACAAATTGACGCCTTCGGTGTAAATCGCAAAAATGTTTACGTGGCTTTCTAGAGAGTCCCGGTATCATAAAGCTCCTATATTTAATAACAGCGTGTAAAAGTTAATTTTGTACTTTTTAGGGGCGCCATTAGATGCAGTTAGGAGAATTGTCCCATGTTCTTCTCTCTCTCTCTCTCTCTCTATTTTTTTTTATTGTCAAGATGAACATTTCTAAGCCCTATTCCTCAACTTCTAAAATATTGGTTTTGAAGAATGCGTATATTGTGAATGATTTCCTTTTCCAAAGAATATACACGCACTCTAACATCACTAGATTTGGAATTTTGCTTTTGCAGCTTTTTAATTAAACAGAAGAATAACCGGCGCAGTTGATTCTGAGAAAATCTACTTCTCCATTTCCATGCATTTAAATGAAGCTTCCAAGGCACATCTGCCTTTTTAACAGCCTCCCACTAGGTCTTCTGATTGGGTAACAACCGACGCTCAGCCTTCGTTCCGCTGCACGAAACAACGAGCAGCGCATGCGGCACGCATAAACGGCGAAGGCACTCACGGGCTAATCCCCCGTTTCGACCTAATTGGATTAGAGCCAGATGGTGTGGGAAGAACGCATAGCGGTAGAGGCAGCGAGGGTGGGAATGTAGAGGAGAAGCAGTTAGTGGGGGCGCCTAGGTTGATGAAAGCAGCTTCTTAGCGGAAGGAAGCGGTGGTTTCGTCGTGGATTACGTTTCCAGATTGTCGATCGGGAGACTATATTGCCTGCCTTTTAATTTCTTTTTTTTTTCGCGAGGCAGCTGTGGATCACGAAGTGAAATTATCCCGTGGTGTGCGTGGGGGGATGCACGATCTGCATTTGAATTTTTCTTCGCTTTTCGACCAGAAATAATAAAAAAAAAGAACGAAAAACGAGACCTGTGCTCAAGGTTGCGCTCTTATTTTGGAAGCGGATAATGCCTTTATTATCATTTTGGCGGCACTGCTAACCATGCCTGAATAAAATCGCTTCACTCGTTGGAGTTGATCAGTTGTTGATCCTGAGTTCCAGCCGATCTGACGTTCTAGGTAAGCGGGGGGTGGGTATTGCTGAACCAGAGCTTTAGGACTGCTGGATAGTGAAGGGAATGGTATTTTTGCCTTTTTGCTTATCATATGAGCGAAGAACGGGAACCTGGAGTGCACCCACTATAGAAAGATCTTTCTCTTGACAGTTAGCGTGTCTTTGTAATTTAGGCACATGAACTGTTGTACTTGCTTATTTGAATATGCATTTTTTTTCCTATTCTTCACACCAAGCAGATTTACAAATTAGTGAACTGCAAGAGACGGTTCATTTCCACTTCTTTACGCAGTAAAATGAACACGCAGATATCGCACTGTTGACGGATCATTACGTTCCTTTTGATAGGTGAGATATTTTAGGAATTACTTTTCAACTACAGGCACATGGGGAAACTGGCTAGGCAATCGCGAACTGAAGTCTAGTTAGTAAAAATTACAGTATCAACTACAATTTACAAGTACACACCTTTATGCAATAGTTCACTTTTTTTATAACTGCACGACCTTACTTATACTCACCTCATGCCAAAGCGAACGAGCTGTCTGGAGAGGGAGAGATAGGTGCGCATGGCACGTCATTTTTCGATTTACAGGTGTTAGAAAATGAAATCGGTGATAATCAATTGTTCTCGTAGCTATTTTGCGCAGTTTATTTCTGTTTGTGTACATCTATTGCTCTCCCTCCTCCAATGAAAAGCGTTAAATGACGCCTCCGCAGTTACATTACATCATTACGTTGACCTCTTGCCGTAAATTTACAATAACGAGGGGCTCTTTATGTGCGGCGTAGTTTGCGAACTGTCGTTTGGCGAATGCACAGATCAGATGATATGCCGTAGTGTTAATATGGCTATATATATGATATGACGAAGCATACGACAAACTCTGCGCAATAGTGTTATCTTTATTATTTCGCCAAAGTACAGAGTATGTAGCTGAGCACAAGGGACAATAAAAAGACAATGAAATCGACGCCATGAGTAAGCGACATTGATTTGGTATGCCTTCGATCCTCTAACCGTTCTCTCTGCAATATCTTCAATCAAGAAAGAAAAATCTGCAAACTATAACGAACGAAATAATTAATCTCTCCCATTAGGAAAACTTAGCCTCACTCAGATGTCTAATATGCGCTCGAAATCGGCATAATTTCAGAATTAGCGCAGTACAATGGTATGATATTGGCACTGAGAGATGATGCCAGTGTCTGGTTATCACCCGAGACACATAGAAGGACCGTAAAGGCAACAGCGAAGTCGCCTTCCACGTGTGAAGTGTACTTAACAAGTGGAAATTAACGTATATGCTTTTACGTATCTTGTTTAAAATTTTTATTTTACATATGACGCGCTTTGCGTTAGTCATTCCTATTAGGACATTTCTGTGATGGTTAACTAGTATCAGTTATTTATGTATTGCGCAGTTCTAAATATTTTCTCGCATTTTACAGTTTCATTTTACTGTTTTCTGTGATGAAAACATGCGTATTTCCTTTGGTTGTCGCTTTCCGGAGCCTGTAATTTCGTCATTCCATTGTTTTTCGGGTGAAGCGTCCAGTCAAACTGTCAAATGCAGCTTTTTTCCCCTTCACACCTAGCTAAATTTTTGTATACTCTCATGTAGCTGTCATGTGGTTCAATAAACTCAATTGAACACAGCTCAACTGAATACACCATTTCATAGGCTGTGTGTCAAAGAGACGTGTCACTGACGTTCATTCCCTCCGAGGTTAACAATCTCTCGGGAACATCGACCAACAAGGTTGTCAGCACCGCGTTCCGAAGCACTGTCGCGAGAATACCGACGCGTAAGTGCACGCGCGTGGAGCATTATCTTGCACAAGCATAATGTGCTGTTGGCTATTCCGTTAAGCTCCCCACATCGAATCGCATCTTATTTGCTTCCAACGCAGGCCTAAATCCGCACAGACGAACGCAAAGGACAAGATGTTAGGGACCAGCAAACTGCATGTGTGCGCCTACACACACCTCTTTAGCAAGTGGGCTCAGTAAGAAGGAGCTGATATGCCTGCCGGCCGATGGCCCGTAAATTTAATATATCGAATGCGCATTTTCTGTATACATTAAGCTGTATACGTTCGGATAAAAGCTGTGAGATGTAGAAAAGCTGTGCACATTAGAATGAGTGCTAAGAGCACGTGACCAGGTGCGCAGCTGCAAATATTTCACAGCGGGGGGAGCGGCGAAAGCGGTAGGTGAATCGACCTTTAGCTACGTTCGTGCGTGCGTTTACATGTGTGCGTGTACGTATACACACGCAATATTGAAAAACTTCGGGAGGTTACGAAACAACCCCCCCCCCCCCCCCCCTCCCCTCATCTCTACTGACTACGCCAATGCACGAGACATCACTACGGATAAACGAGCGGTTATTAAGAATCACGAAAGGGGATATTTCTGATCCACCCCTCTGTAATACGAATTTACAAAGTATTTCTACGAGTTGCTTAGAAAAAAAAAAAAAAAAAAAAAAAAAAAAAAAAAAAAAAAAAAAAAAAACAGACGCAAAGTTATATCTCATTCAGGTCTCGAAATCGAGGTTAGCGACTTTCAGGGGCCTCAAGCAGAGTGCTCAAGGAAAGTGCGCAAAAGAATGTGCTCAAGGTCTAGATGCGCGCTGACGTTCGGAACTTGCCCCTTTGTCCCCACTCTCATGTGTAGCATTCAGCGCGCTCGCTGGTAGGAAAGCAGAGAGAAAAACGCTTGAAGCGTGCGGCGAATCGCTGTAACATCCTTTCGTAGTTGACGGATTCTAAAAATTTTTGCGGCAGTCGATTCGTGAGGCAATAAGCTATTCTAATGTAGCCATTCGATTATCTCTTGGGAAAGTGTTGCAGGGCCCTTTTAAGAGGAACAAGCATGATTTTTCGAGTATCTTACATTAAAAACATCTCTTGCAAGTTTCCGAGTAAAAAAAAAATATTTTAGCTTTGGAGGGCCGCCTACCAGCCGCCGCCGCTGGGAGGCGGCCCTCCAAAGCTCGGAGCTGAACGACCATGCTCTGGGCCATCCGGCAGGCCGAGGATGCCGCCTGAGTCCAGGGACTCTGAGCCGCCACCTGAAGCCACCAAGATCAAACTGCCGGCCCATTCTGTAAAATAAAGTCTTTTCTCTCTCTCTCTCTCTCGAGTTTTAGCGCCCAAAAAACAACGTTATGATTGTGAGGCATACAGTGGCAGTGGGAGCGACTAAGTAAAATTCCACGCATCTCTTGAAGTGAATCATGTCGAGTGGACGAAGCTCTGGGTATCGTATGGGTAACCATACGTTGCCCGAGCGTTGCCCCTTTAAAGTAAATTGAGTGACATCAAGTGACCTAAAGTGCCATAACGTCTACGTTGAAGTCGCCGACTAGTATAAAGGGTTTGTACTCGTAGGTGTTTTATGTTGTTTCGGCACAATTAATGATTGTTGTTCGTCTATTGTAAACTTTTTTTATTCATATACACACATATCTTTTGACTATAGCATTGGTCTTCTATGTACTGGGACAGCGGACAGTGAAAATCGACGACAAAGCTAGGTCCTAAGGTCTATAATGTGTACGTTGAAGTTGCCGACTAGTATAAAGGGTTTGTGCTTCTAGGTGTTTTATATTGTTCTGTCACAATTATGATTGATATTAGTCTATTGTTAAACTTTTTTTTGTGTGTCTCACATCCACGAATCTCCCCGTGACGGAACACCGCGGACGGACAAGCCTCGGCCCTAAGGTGCTTCGCCGCTAAAAACTTCATTAAACATGTCCGGCGTCATGGAGTGGGCTCGGGCTACAATGACGCCAGCCTAAGTGACGGCCTCGAGTCCTTGGACATGGGCGGCTTTCTGGGCATGCCGGAGGGCCCACAGTTTATCGGTGAGGTTGTGGCTTAGCACAGCCGACTCCCATCGTGCCTCGCGGTTCGAGACTCCCATGTCTATCCGGTTCGTATGGTGCTCCTGCTGCTCGCTACCGCTACACTTCCACAGCATGTGCTGCAGCATCTGGCAGTGGCACTCTGAAATAATATAGGCCACCTGTGGTTCTCTTTAACGTGCATCTACGAGTAAGTCGAACAAAACGGGTGTTCTTGTATTTCACAATCACGAAAATTCGGCCGCTGGGGCCCTACAATCGAACACGCATTTGCAACAGTGAGGCACCGTTACCTGCGAAGATACCACGGCTGCTAAGTTTGGCAGGTTAAGCGCACTACTCATCCATAGTGTCATTGCGTAAAACCTTATTAATATTTCTGCTATTCAGGATGTGTATCTAACAAGAAAACGCTGCGCGAACGAATTCAAAGACAATGGTAAACAGCACGACGCAAAAGAAATTCCTTTCCATTAGGTAACGGGGTACGAAATCTTCTAAATCTCTCGATCTATCAAACGAGGGATTACGGTGTCCGGTGTTTCCAAGGAAACATAGCCCTTTCGCGAGCTTCGCGATGAGCTGAGTCGGGACGTCGTCAACTTGTCGAGCACCAGCGGAATGCTTAAGCACGCTTGGCTTCGGCACATCATACAACTGCCTCTATACGCTTCGGAGATTACGCCACCATGTCCCTTTTCGCTATTGCAAAAGAGCCTATATACTCCCTAGTGACTGCGTCAGATAGGGGGGTCGATTACGAATGCATCGTTTCTGTATCTTACACTGTAATGCCCCGAGTGTCACCGATCGTTTTTAAGATGTTTTAGGGAAGGGAACACATTGTCATGTGATACACTAAAATATTAAAACAAACTCTGAAAGGCTGCTTGATGAAAAGGGGTCATGGGCCATCAGCATTTGGAGGGCTACTTGGATATCGATTGTCTTCAACTTAATGTCAGCCCAGAGGTTTAGCCTTTTTGGCTCTTCCATCTCGTTGCCAATGTAAGAGCGGAGTAGCATAGCAATTATCTTTCTTGCAGTCAAGTTCCGCTCTTCACAAACCTTTCGCTGCACGCGATGGTATTCCCTCGAGCTAAATATCACTGCGATGCCCTCAGAAATAATCTTAAAAAAACTAAAATGTATAGACCTATGACATCTACTCCGGTTCCATTCATACTTGTGCCCAGCAAAGGCATTGGTGTTCGTAGCAGCTTGACCTCCACGCTACTTAAGCAGCTGAAAATTCTTTGGGCTAGTTACTTCCTTAATATAGCCAATAATGGAGGGCCACTTGATTAAGGCTTAGTAACTTGTCTCAAGATTAAGACGCCCAGCATGTGCAGGCGTGCTCGTTCAACAGTGTTTTCCGTACACGGCAAGATTCGAACCCAGCAAATACTATCGGAGGTGATGGAACCACTCCTCTTGAATTAACGAGTATGCAGAATGTCAGATAAGCCAAAAATAAAATTTATTGGCACGCCTAAAATAAGTTTCTGGCAGGCTAGGTAAAAGACTACACCAATTTGTATTGATTCTGAGTGTTCGGCTTTATTAAAAGCACTGCCTAGCATCCGCACGATTTCTTTTTGATCGAAACGCCATCTGGTCATACTCACTGAATCAAGGAACGTCCTAAGGAGTGCAGCGCAAAGGGAAAACGGTAGCGCACAGTGTTATCCCTGGACCCGGAGCTTCTGCATGGTTTCGAAATTGGTCAGCCTTCTGGTGAACCCAGATGTGCCGGATTCCTTACGCCACCGAAAGCAACCTTTGCCATGATATAGCTAAAATATTAAAAACTCTCTTTTTATTTTACTCTCTAGCTCACAGTTTTCTATGTGCTTCCATCGTTACGTAAGTTCATTCTCTCCATAAAGTTAAAATGCTGCCGCTTTCAGGATCACTGATACCCCAATTCCGATTACCCGCGCAGGGTGATTTATTTGAAGCGAGAAATTGGGGCGCTATTTCTCGGAACTTGATATACGTTGAATGGAAACTGTAAAAAAAAAAAAAAAAAAAAAAAAAAAAAAAAAAAAAAAAAAAAAAACCTCGCACGCTTCTAGTTCTTCATTTTATAATGTGTCCCAAGTTGCTGTGCTTCTAAGGATTTTCCCGATAAAAGAGAGAGAGAAAGGTTAAGTGAAAGGCAGGGAGGTTAACTTGAAGAACATTTTCGGTTTGCTACCCTACACTGGGGAAGGGGGTAAGTGGGAATAGAAAGATGAGGAAACACTCGAGCACAGGAGTGTCATATCCGTTTAGCGAGTCCTGTTGACCGCAGAAACTTCAGCAACGCCTTTGTCGCCTTCCGGTTGGAAGCTGGAACGTTCCGGCACTCCAAAATTGATTGTTCGGAAAGCGGCTGGTCATCGAGGCGTGCTAAGGCTGTAGTGCGGGCGATGACACAACACGTGCGCAATGGTTTCCTCGCTAGCACAGTGATCACAAGCAGCACTGTCAGCCATTCCGATTCGGTGCGCAAAGCTGTTCGTGAATGACACCCCTAGCCATAGGCGACACAGGACTGTTGTTTCTGATCGGGATAGTCCGAAAGGAACTTGAAGTTGAAATGACGGATCCAGACGGTGAAGGCGGGTATGCAGGAAACCGGACGTGTTCCACATTGAATGCATTATATCACGCGCGAGCGCGCGAATCTTGGTCTTCGGTAATGGCTATATTGGAAGGTGCCTCGGTCGGTTGCTTATTTGGCGCACTACGAAATCGGGTGAATTTTCAGCGATCCATCTATGTGTTACTCTTCAGACTGTTAACTGTGTGCGATAGAGACCCACAAATATTATTGTGAAGTAATTTGTAGTTAAAAGCTTTAAGGGGAAGGTCACGCGATGGGATAATTAATTGAAAGCTACAGGCGCTGTTTTTCTTCGCACTTTATAAATAGATGTGGCCAGGAAGTACCGCCAGTTAACTAGATGAGTTGTGCTCTCATGGCAGCTCATACATGCCTAAAACTTGCTAATTTCCAGGATTGACATTGTAGTGAAAATAGGCCAATGACAAAGGCCACTTGCTAACGAAGGCCATTGTGTATCAGCCACAACACCACTGTTTACCCAAGCATCAACTTTCATTTAGTTGTGCAACCATTTCTGTGGCGGACCTCGCGTCTTCAGCTGGTCAGTGACTTGCGGAAAGGTTAACCCATTAGGGGCCAGTGTACTTTACAAAGTACACTTCCTTTTTCGGGAATAAAAAAATACACAACACAATATACTGATCTTGCTCATTGGAATTTCGGACGCCAAAGGTTGCAGCAAGATAATCCTAACTTGGCATATTGACTGGGTTATATTTTTTCTGTTCAATGAGTCGTTAAACTTTAGCAAAACGAGAGCCCGTCAAACGCACGTGGTCAGTACTCCTTTTTATAAATTTGTTTCAGGTTTTGTAATTTATATGTTGAAAAAACGGATGGCTTGTGCTTTAGCAAAAACAAGATAATCCCTGCACAGCGCGAGAAGTGTATAGAGTGCATGGTTTTGCTCTGAGGTGTAATCAAATGGGGGTGTACTTTGTACAGTACAATGGGATTTCGTGGGAGCACACATGTGTTATTGTTGTGCGTTGACACAGAGAGTGAACCAGCTATTTTCTTCCGAAGAATGCCGTTTTTTTCGGTTATATGAGACTCACGAGGCTGCGACAGGTGCCGCTGTGAATATACGAGAGCCCGTTGATGTTTTTCATTGTCGCTTCTGATCCTAACATAGAAACTTAGGAGGGAGAGCGGAATGAAGATGGTACGAATGGATGCTTTTTGCCAATAATAAAAAAACATGGAACGAAAAGAACACGGGGAATATGGTTTCTGCTTTCATACAAGGAAACAATTTTGTATCGTAAAGGCCAAAAGCAAAAGCGTAGTTGCTATGCTGACGATTGACAACACAATAGTTTCTATGCTCTGTAACCAGGTGGCCATCCACTGAAAAGAAAAAGAACGTAGTGCCATTGCCAACCCTCTTCAGCAGCTGTAACAATGGCATGAAAGGGGCTGAGCTCTACGATCATGCTGGGAATAACTACAGATATTTTATCCGTGGGAAAAAAGTGGTACCAGCCCCTATTTATCCACAAGATTGAAATGGCCGCAGACAACGCATACAGGGTCTGCTACTGCACTTGAGGTTTCAGCAGAGCCTCTACGCGTTGACTATTGTCCATTTAGTCGCACAATAGCAAGACACTCACTGGGCCTTGTTGTACCCAACAGAAGTATCAAGAGCACCCTAGCGTCCGCTGTGCTTGCTATTACACTCTATCCATACGGACATTTTCACAAGAAGCTTGGAAAACAATTCAGGAATGCCACAATACATTGCAATGGTTTTGCAAGAAGCGTTACGTTACGGTTTCCATAAAGCGCTGGTGCTTCAATAAGTTGCATGGGCCAAGATAGCTTTGGTATTCGTTTGGAAAGAGCGTAGCGTACTCTCCCTTATTGCATCACACCAGCACATCACACCATCACACCTACTGCTATGTCGAGGGCTCAGCGCACTTTCTAAAGTACAGTATCATAACTTTTGCAAAAATTCATGAAACTATGAAAATTTGCACGCGTTGTTTTCAATTGCCTTTAATTAAACATGCGAAATCTCAATAAAATCCAACCAGTACTTTTTTCGTGGTCCTTAATGGGTTAATATACGAGTGAGAACACGATGACCATGAAATGTACAGTTGTTCCCGGGTGGGTGCCAAGAGGAAACATACTCAGTAAAACAAGTGAGAATAATGAGGTGCGATAAATTTTGGAAATTCCTAGTCGTATGCGGTGGTTTCAACTGTCCAAGAGCGACTGCATGCATGCGAACCGCAGCTGGATGCCTTGAATGGACAGTGGACATAGATTAGGCTGAT
The DNA here is from genome assembly GCA_030522465.1 of Rhipicephalus appendiculatus. NCBI lineage: Eukaryota > Metazoa > Arthropoda > Arachnida > Ixodida > Ixodidae > Rhipicephalus > Rhipicephalus appendiculatus. The sequence continues at coordinate 18,737 of JALIZH010017462.1, forward strand.
GGTGCATTGGAAGGTGACAAAAGAGAGAGCTTTACTTAGCTTGCACTAAGCTTCTTTTGCAGCAGCCGACGCATTGTTACTTATTTATGGTGAGTTGCTTTTCGTTTGGTTTTTCTTACCCGTGTATATGCATGTAACTTTTAATTTCAAATGCACACTATCTTTATTAGAGCAAAACCTTTTTGAGGTCACAAGAACAGCCGACTTTGGGGCCGTAGTTGTCCGCCACCGCTGCCGCCGGTGTCCGTAACCGCTGTCGCACGAAATGAGCAAAAATGTCAAGGATGAGATGGTATTTGAACTCGGACCCTCTGCGTGGGAGTCGAGTATTCTTTCCCGAAGCCATGCCAGTGCTTGCAAATCCTTCGCAAGAACGCCCAATACAGGCGTTATGTCGGGCAAGGAGTTACGTTAACAGACCCTAATATAGCGTGGTAGAAGAGTAACATAGCAACCAGGCGTGACCCCATGCGAATCGATGAAAGAGTGGGTCATTTAAAGCTCCAAACTCAGTACGAAGGGCTCAGCCATAATTCTTCATTGTCATCAGCCAGCATCAACGATGTGCACATAATTCCCAACGGATGGGTAACAGCTACCTTGCTTCTCTGCGGGATAAGGAGTAATGGCATAGTAGGTGCTTCCTTACTTATAAAAAAAATTATTAGTTATGGCGTAGTGGGTACCTTCTAAGTGTACTTGTAGTGGTTTCCCCAAGAGAGTTTACAACAGGCTCTACAAGGGCCGCTGTTCTAGCTTTCCCTGTGGCTGTGCTCCCTCTGCCGCACAAGCATGGTGTTTTAATTGTGGAGCACTTTAAGGGGCCAGGCTGTAGTATGCTGTTGTCGTTGCTTGGCGTAACGCAGGCAAAACCACATATAGCATAACCAACTGTAGCATATTGATCACGTGCTCGCGCCAAAATGAAGTCTTCTTCCTCTCGTTCTTCGAGCACCTTGATGATGACATAAAGTGTGGACATTACTACTATGGTAGGGAAAGACGACAACACAAACTACGTATGTAAATTGAAAGAAAAAGCAAGCCAGAAATAGAAATAGAGAGAAAGAAAGGAAAAATGTAGGAAGAAAAATAGAAATAAAGAGAACAAAACACAGGAAAAAGCTCGGAAAGAAAACAAGAAAGAAAGAGAGGAGGAAGGAAAATGAAAACCGAAAGAAAACTAAGCAGGCTGCCCAGCTCCGCACCTCCTTCAGACTTGGCACTACTACGGCGAAGCTGCCTCAATTTTTTTTAGGCGATCGTGTGCGTTACCTTGTAATCGTGTTTCTAAATCATTGTGGCTTCGCCTAATAATTTCCTACCGACGCGATCTAGCTCTAGGAATGCCTCGACCCCATGGATGGATGGACCGATGCTGCAAGCTCCCCCCTTATAACGGGGCGGGGAGGTATGTTTCTCCAAGCTCGAAAAAAAGAAAACACTTTGATTTTTGTTGCAAGTCGGCCTAATTCTTTGTCTACTTTATTAGGGGCGAAGCTCCTTAGGGTGTGGGTCGTTCCCTCCTCCGTACATAGTATGTAGCCACCTCTAGTTCGTGAAGTGCTCACTAGATGGCAGTAGATGGGGCTAGCGCAGCATAGTTGACGAATTCAAATACGAGATGGCGCTGCGGTGCCGCAGTACGTGAATTGATCAATAGATGGTGCGAAGGCGCTCGCTGCGTTGCAGATGCGTGTCACCGCGGTGGACGTGCTCTGCCTTACCGAGACGTGGAACGCAAGACCATTCATCAAAGGATACGTTCCCATCGTCGCTGCGTTGCAGATGCGTGCTCTAGTGTTCTAGTGTGATAGGAGACCGCTCTCCCCCACCTCCCTCGCCCTCTCCTCTCCTACGCTTCACCCTCTCTCTCCTCTCCTATGGTGCCCCCCTCCCCTCTCTCGCCTCGCGACGCCGACGCAGGCAGCGTCTGCTAGCGAGTTTCTTGATTGAAAAAAACCGACTTGCTCGCGCTGCTAAACCGTTCACTGACCATCTCACGTCGTTGATGATGTACTGGGCAGAATTCACGGAAGATTCACGGTTTACCGATGAACCTCCGGAGCTTCGCCCACTCATCATCATTCACTCCGTGGATATGCTGTGATTTTTTCAAATCAATTTTCCTTTAGAAAAAAAATACCACTAATTTGCTGGCCAACTTCTAATGTTGGTACGTGGTCACTCACAGGCGTGAACCAAGTTCACCCTCAGTCAATATCCCAAGCTTTCCTGTGTGCAATCTGCTTCGGGCGTGCAGAGGGGGCGTGTTTGTCTGCTGGTGGCTTTGCCTTAGCTTACACGATACATATTACAGGAGCGATGGGTCGCTGTGGGGGGAAGTTTAGACATGAATTCATGCCGGAAGAGATCGGTGTTGTAGAGAGAATGTATGTGTGGATGGGAGAGGACCGTAAATAACGGGGATGAAAAAGGAAAAACAGGAATCCCCAAAGTAAACAAGAAGAGAGAGAAGAAATAGTTAAGACGGAAAGGAGGGCAGGTTAACCAGTTTAGAGCTCGGAGTAAACGAAAATGGCGCAGTCAATCACGAACTGTATCTCATATCGGAACTTTTTCGGCAAGTTAGTGTCAATCAAGCCTGTCAGATTTGGTTCACTTTGCTTTCTTTGCCACTCACACATATTTATTTTAAAACTATACCAGCGAAACAACTAAACTGGTTCCCAGGTTGTATATATTTTTTTCATCACTGTACTAAACTGCACATTGTGTGCATTTGAGATTTTGCCGAAGCATTACTTTATTCCGGGAAATGTTTCGAATACCTGTAATAGCGGAGTCTTCGGCAATTTTCAATCCTGAAACTGTAAACTTCCTTACCCATCCCTAGCTATGATGGATGGCAACCTTAAGCAACCTTTGTGTACCTTCTTTTCCAAACTTCCTCTCGGCTCTGTCATACACAGTGAATGTTCATGTCAGAAAAAAAATAGGCTGTGGTACAGTTCCGCCTTATCTGCTTGGCACGCTCCATTTACACTTGATGCAAGTGCGCGGATCAGTGTCATAGGCACTGTTCAAGTTTCAAGCAACTAGAAAGAGAGGGAGGGGGAGGATGAAAGGGTTAGACGCTCGCTCGAGTATAGAGCGATAAGTTGGACTGACGACACCAACACTACAGGATTGCTTAATTGGCTGTGGGACAAGCCAGCATGTCGAAGCGTCTTAATTGGCGCGCAGAGCTTGATTACAAGTGAAGTTTTTTTTTGGAAAAAAACGTAGATTTGAAGTAATGTTCAATCAATGCTTATCATAAATTAGACTGCGTGAACTTTTTACATCAAAGGTGCCTCAGCCGCTGAGAGTTGTCACGTTATCGGTTTGAAGAACTTATATTTGTGAATTATGGCGTCTGTGTTGTCGCTACCAAGGGTCATTTACCATCCTGGGTTTCTAACTAAGAAGTCTTGCTATGAGTACTGAAGCTGAATTCGTAAAGGTTTGTCCACACAACTGCGGTTATTTCAACGCTATTGTAATGAAGTATGCCGGTACCTAAGGACCCAAGTACGCGTTTCAGTTACCGCAAAGGAGTTTTATCATCAGCTGTCGTGACAGCTGAGTTGCGTGGCGTTCTGCTGCTGATAGCAAGGTCGGAGGTCCAGTTTTTCGGAGCCGCAACCAGATGAAGTTGGCCTGCTTGCAGGAACGCTGTTATTAATTTAAGAGGGAACATCAACGAGTCTGCATTGGTCGAATGTAAGAATAATGTATAGCACAAGTGGAACACCACCTTGCAAGAAATAAATTTTAAGTGGTAAGTTTAACTGGTTGAAGAGGGGCACGCACACACTGATCGGACGTCTAACCTAAAGAATTATATGTTTATAATGTTTTGCATTGAACAGTAGCTTTTTATGTAGCTTTGCAACTGGTAGATTAGATTTTTACTCGCCATCGCACGCAAGCTGCAGATCGGGGTGAATCCAAGTTATAACGAACACGTTGTCTTTGTCGCCGTTCAGTAATTTATAAACTTGCTTAGGCTGCAGGTTTCAGACCCACAACGATAAATGCAAGCTTAGTTTAATGAAAAAAAAAATGTCATCTGCATCAAATAAGTAGCTTTCGGCCATCGGAACGACTTCTCAGCCAATATCGACAACTTAGGAAGTTAGCGCCTTCATCATCCTCACTCTACTGTGAGTCCACTGCAGAACAAAGACCTCTCCCGATGTTCCTCAGCTTGCCCTGTGTTGCGCAAACTAAATTCATTTTATGCCTGCAAATTTCTTAATTTTTTTTCATTTAACCAACCTCTGTTTTTCTCTTGGACGCGTTTCCGATCCCTTGGTGCCAATTTCTCTAACTGCAATCGTTTATTGGTCCTGCGCATTACGTGGCTTGTACAGGTCGACGCTTTCTTACTAATGCCAACTAGGATATCGGCTAGCCCTGCTTCTTCTTAGATCCACTCTACTGTATTCCTATCGCTTAACGTTACACCGATCACCTACCGTACCACTGCACGTGGCATTGTCATTAAATTAATATCCAGTCCACACAAGTTCCTGCCCCATAAGTTAGTAGCGGTAAATTGCGGTAATTGTAGACTTTTCGATGCCAAGACAGCGCGTTAAGTTGCCGGTGATGATTTGGGAATGGTGGTGGCATTCGTTGTGGTGTTGTGATGTTGCAGCAGGAGGAGTTATCCTAGCCTTCATAGGCTGCCGTGCGCGCGCCAGTCCATCTTTATTCTTCGGCAATTTTTTTTAAGCAACTCTAAGGTTCTCTTTGAATAAATGAAGTACATTTATATAGGCTGACACAAATTCCATAGCATCTCGTTACCAACTGTTGACTTTTATTCTGTCACCAGGCTGTTTAACGGAATCTTTGTTTTTAACTTTTCGGCCACATTGCGGGGTTCCGCAGAACCAATCTGTAGTATCTTTGTTTTCGCATAAAAGGAATGCGACGGAGGCAGATGCCTGTTAGCAGTCTGTGAAAGCCATACTAACTGTTTTGTTGTACTCAGAAGATTTCTTATTATCTGTTTTATCACATAGTTGTGATCTACGCAACCGTGCAAAAACAAACACCAACATTTTCGGATGGACACTTTTAATCACTTTGTTGTAATTTGTCCCCATTTTCGTTGAAGCGCCCAATGTCATCTGCAGACCATGTGTTGCGTAGATATTGACCTATAATCCGTATTTCTGCTTCTTTCCAAATCTAGTCATTTGAATAGTTCCCCTAAGCATGCAGTGAAAATAATTGGAAATTTATGATCTCCGTGCCAGACCCCTTTTTGGGTATCGAGATTTTTCTTCAGCTTTTCTTGTGAAGAAGCGAGGTAGTTGTGGGTGTCTGTAGTGGTTGTCTGAGGTATTCACGTATGTTTCAAGTACTCCTAGAGAACGCAATGCCTTTTACACTGGTGGTAATTTGACTGAGTGGAATGCCTTTTAGCAGTCTCTGAAAGCCCTAGAGACTGTTTTGTTGTACTCAACAGATTGCTCGGTTATCTGATTGATCGCGTACTTGTGATCTGCCGTAGGGTACCTCCCCTTGAAGCCAGCTTGCTCACTAGACTGATGAAGGGCAAGTATTTCTCTCTCCATGTTTTAATTTATATTTGTGAATGTTTTTATAATACTGAAGATAAGCTGCAAGAAATTCGTTAACTGGGGGTGTGTGCTGGAGCCGACGTTTCGATTAGTGGACTTGTCAAACAGACAAGTCCACTTGTCGAAGCGTCTGCTCCAGCATACAACCCTGTTTACGAATATCTCATCTGAAGCTTCCACCTTGCCCTTATTAGATGCGAAGCAGCTCTTTGACTAGGCTGTGTAACGCTGTCCCTCCGTCCAGTGCGTCCGTACGAACGCGCCGCAACGCGCTCCCCTCGCCGCAGGTGTTGGAGCGGTGCCAAGTAGGTCACGCCGCAGCTGCGCGTTGACGTCACGCTCCCCTCGCAGTGCGCGCTGACGTCACTCTCTCCCTCGCCTGCCGCGCGCTCGCCGCAGCACCCGCAGCTGCCGCCTGACGCGCGCCTAACGTACGCGTTGAAACATGTCTGTACGTGTCACCTCTCTCTCGCTTCACCCTCTCCACCGCTCCCATGCGCAACGCTGCTGCATCGCATCCCATCAGGGTTCCCTTTGGGAAGATGGTGTAAATTTTTCCTTGTTCTTTTTTAACGCGACAGCGTTAATAAGCTCGCTTCGCAGTAATTCCGGTGTCGGCGTCAGTGTTGGTTGTGAGGGAAAAATAATCATCTTGTCTGTGACCAAAAAATCGGGAAAAATGCAAGAAAAAATTCGGTCCGAATGAGAATCGAACCCAGGCCGTCTTCGTGGCAAGCAGCTGTTCTACCACAGAGCAACGCAACTGCGTGAAACTGCTTCGGAAGAAAACACTATATGAATGTTATGTAGGGGATGGAGTCTCCTTAACGCATATAATATTGCGTTACAGAAGCGTAGAATCGCGCCAGGCGTCAAAACACGTGAATTGCTCATTGAGTTGGTGTTTTAAAGGCCCATACTTGACAAGCTGCTCTCACATATTTAATCATCATGAGCTGCAAAAGCTTCAACAAAATTAGTAGCTGCGTAGGTTCGCGTGTTGCCTATAACGGACGCGTTGTGGGCCCTTTGCTGATTCGCAAAGGTAAGAATTATGGCGCAGTGGGCACTTAACAACTCTACTTGCACTAGACATTCTAGGGAGAGTTTGAAACGGCCAATGTGGCGCACACAGTCGTTCGTTTCCTGACAGCACAGTTGAGGCATGCGCCGAGAACCGAAGCTAGGTTCGCAGTTGAGAAGGCGACGCGCTCGAGTCCCGATTACGCTATGGCGTTCCACTTTTGAAGGCGAAGTTCAAGTGTCCTCCAAGTTTTTTTTGAAAAAATAAGCTGGTGGATCTTTGATTCGCCAGGTCTTTTGTGCCTTTCTTCTTGGTGCGTTGATATAAAATTGGCGTTTTCCTACTCACTGCTGCCTCATTACCTCACTGGCGAACTCACTAAGTGCCTCCAACTCACTATTACTCCAGTTATCATTATCACCGGGCGCGGGGTGATAACGCGAGCAGAGGGAAGCGAAATAGATAAAGATTATTCTCGGATTTTAGAGGAAAGGGCCCCAATATATGGCACGAATTCTCCTCCGTGAGTCGGCCGAGAATGCCTGCCCTACACGCGCCATTACACCCTCATTTTAGGCGAATTTTTAAATGCGAATGCATTTCTTAGTCGGGCTATGTCAGGCGGCGGCGTCCGCGGAGAGGAAAGTTATCTCTCCGCTCTCACTCCCTCTCCCATAGCAACAGCTGCGGGCGCGCACAGCTTATCCTCGCCCCTAGCAACCGGAGCATGTGGTGCGAGAGAGTGTAAGAGGGTAGGTGCAGTGCTTCGCCGCTCCTTCTCTCGCCGTTCGCTCTCTCCTCCCTGCGCCCCACTCTCCCGTCCGCTCGCGCCTCACTCTCGACCGTTCGCTGGCTGGGCGCCTCTCAAGGCGATGGCAGAAGTCGGTGTCGGCGCAAGAGAAATGCATTCGCATTTCCTCGATTCCCTTCGGGGAGGTGGGGGGACATTTTTATACTGTAGTATACTTCTCTTTTAGAAAATAGGAGTAATAAAATAACATTAGGTCTTGACATCCAGATTTTTTTCGATGATCGTCGCTTCAAGGCAGGTCTAGCCATCTTCGTGAACGATCGCTTACTTTTGTCTTCAGTTGTTTAGCGTGAGGTTGCCAGGGTTATATCAAAAAGGCCACTTTATGATTTTTCAGGCGTTCTGTTTTTGACAATGGACAATGCGTGGTTGCGGAGACATAAAAGTTCATGCGGGTGGACATCGATGGTTGAATGTACCAGTGTTTTAGGCCATGTAAAGCCACAATTACACTTGAGAACTTTCAGACATGTTTGGTATCACTAGGCAAGTTAACGATGTTCTTGTGCCTTGAGACAAGGGATTGCTTGTCTTCAGTGGTGTTGCATCGGTTGGTTTGTTTCTGGATTACCTTTCTGCCGCATTTTGCGATTGCTTTCGCGCATGCTCAAGACTTCAGAAGTTTTAAATTCTTTTCGCATTATAAAAGTTCACTTGTGTACAGTCTCTTACCTTCGTCTTCTCAATTCCTTGTGCACGTCTCCTTGTGGAAGGTTTTTCATCTTGAACTGCGCGACCCGGCGTGGTGTAAATCTATTAGTTGTTCTTAATATAAGCTACATTTATCTGTGCTTTCGCGTATCGGGTCTGCATCATCATCTGGTACGCCATCATCATGTTGCGCCATCTCTCGGTGGTGCCGCGCTCTCTGTCATACGTGAACATGAAATTGGCGAAAAAAAATATGCTAGCAAAACTAGATGCAAATTTTTAATCATGGTTATAAATAAGTAAAGACACACTGGAATATCCTTCTAGAACTCAAGTATTGTGCCACAAATGACGCAGGTTTCTGACACTCCGTAAAACCCCGCATATCTGTCTTCCCTGGGCAGTGTTGTAAAACATTCAAATGTATTGAGAACCTGCTTCTGTTGTGGAAAGTTACATGGAATTTAATCAGTGTTATAGAGCGGCCCATTATGAAGCAATGAATGCGATAGCAAAAAATTGTAATGTTATACGAAGTGAGGCTGGCAGCTAACTCTTTTTTGGATCCGATCTCACGCAACTCAAGAAAACGCTTGTTTAAGAGAATTCTCTTCGCGTTGAGAGCGCAGCACGTAGAAGGGCATGCCGGCCCGGCCGCCGAGAAGGGGAGATGAGAAGGGGGAGATAAAGCGCGCACCCGCGCCCGCGCTCGTAAAATCGAACGTCCCCCCCCCCCCCCCCCCCGCCCGCCCGCTGTCGGCCGCCGAGAAGGGGAGATAACGCGCGCGCCCCCGCTCGTAAAATCGAAGGTCGCTCGAGGGACCCCGCTCCCCCCCCCCCCTCGCGTCTTTTCACGCTCACGGACGGGCAGGGCCCGGTTATATATATACATATACATATACGGCAAATGACGCCGACGCCGACGCGGACGCCGACGCCGACGGCGAAAACCAGCCGCGAGTGTCCATATAATTGCTATCGCAATAAAATTGAGTGAATGGTTATAGCTAGTGCTGTTCGTCAGATATGATTGTTTCTGCCTATTTCCCATTTATTACGGGGGGCCTGCATGGTGGCAGTTCCCGAGCGATGGCGCGAAGGGCAGTTGTTTTGAAATCTTAGGAATTAACTGCCCACTTTATTCAGCTGCGCTGACGGGCCTATTGCCAATATGTCTCTGGAGTGCACATTGTACGTTGGGTTCATTTGGCAGACCACCACGATATTCCCTGAAAACTTGCAATTTTTTTATTTTCATGCGCCCCTTTACATAGGGCCTATAACTAGAAATTAAAAAGAAAAGAAGGAAACTAAATGTAGTTGAAGACCTGGGTGGATATTCACGAATATCTCTGCTGAGAGACTCCACGGAAGCTTGCATACAAAAAAAAAAAAAGAATAAATGATAGATGTGTGCCTACGACTTTTCTGTGACCCGGTTACCAGTTTATGCAGGGCCAGGTTCCGATGCGGTGGTACGGTAATTTTAAATAGAGCTAACGCAGTTATCAGTAAGCTTGTTATGCACTTACAGGGTATAACTACGTTTGCGTTCCGCATTACCTAAGGAATTACGTCCTCGGATACGCTAGTTTTGCTTTACCGCTTCGAGCGCCGATGCACGAAAGTATTTTCTCACGCTTGAAAGGAAAACGTAATATTTTTGGTAACGGTGTACTTCATCCCCAAAGAAGGTCATAGCGGTTTTCACGTATGTTTGAATAGGAAATATCAATGCAAAAGCTTGTTATTGAGGCTGGGTTCACCAGGTGTTGAAATCGATGGCACGGTCGTGGTAGGCGTTAGCCCCCTGTTATAATCTTACCCAATGTATGCACACAAGTAATAATAGGAACCCCAGCGAAAATGGCCAGCACAGGTGCTGGGCCTGAAGCTGGGCTATTGTTGCTTAAGAGGTCAGTAAGAAAGTGCAATAAGGACAGGAATTTTAAAGCATTTTAATTTACAATGTATATAACAACATAACATATTCTCGTAACATTTACCCTTCCGAGCGGCATCTATGGAGCGCTATGCACGTAAGATGAGCAAGCGATTACACGTCGTAAGGATTGTGTTTACACCTTTCTCTCTTTAAACAACGTGTGTTATCTTTCAGAATGGATATAAACTGCCACAAGTCTCTATAAAATGAATGTACAGCCGAGACAGGAATAGAGAGGCTTTTATTGCAACAAAAAACTCGGTTTCGTTCTCAACAGTATATAACTCGAGGGGATGTAGGTCCGGTGGTTAAACGTTTCGTTCTTGCCATCGTTTCGTTTAAATTCGTATCTCACCTAATAGGCAAACTGCCGCTCCTTGCAAAAAAAGGACAGCGTACCCATCCCATTAACCACAGTGTGACTCGCATTTACCGCTGCGTCCAAAAGAAACGGGAGTGGGCAGCAGGTGATTTGCACATGAAGAGGTGCACGCGGCGACCGCGGCGTAAGAGCTGGTGGCGAGGACTCACTGAACACGAAGGCGCGCGTGCTATAGAAAGGAAGCGAGCTTAAACATCCACCACGCGAGAAGTTAATCAAAGTATAGCTAACGATGAAGGGGGGCAGTTAGTGATGGTGCTATATAGGCCGTGCCCTAAAGCAAAAAAAAATAAATAAATAAAATAAAATAAAATAAAAATAAACATATCCGGCCGTGCTCGGCGTTGGGCTCGGTGCTCTAATTTAACCAAAGCAGACGCCATTGTGATTGAGCCTACGCTGGCTTGAAAGGGGCGGTGCACAGTAGTGCTTGGCTAGACTTCAGGGCTGTCGCGTTTGAGCGGCGAGAGTTCCAATCCGTGGTCTGGGAGCAGGTAGGCTTTGACGACGAGCGGGAAAGGAGAACTACGAATAGACGAGGTTCTGGAGCCGGCACGATGAGGGGTAGCCTGCGTGGTAGACAGAGACGGGAAAAGGTAAAGAGTCAACGCAAGAAGTCTCCTTTTCATAGCATAATTAAGCGTTAGCGCTTCAGTCAGTAAATGGTACGTTGAAATAACCAACATATAAAGTGTGCTGCCGTGCTACGTGCGTACTTTATTTATGTCACGTATTAGAGTGGCCGATATTGGGCCGATTATCTTAAAAACAACGTGTACAAATCTAATAAAAGCAGTAAGTGACAGAGAAAAGACGAAACGCTGTTGGTCAAAAATCAGTAAAAATGCAAAAACACGAACGGAGCAGGGGAGCCCACCACAGTCTTAAAATCCTCGAAACTGCACGCAAGTTGTCACCTTGCAGTCGAGATTGTCATACGATACGTATTGCTACTTCATATAATATAGTATAATACAGTATGGTATCATATAACATAATATAATATAATGTATAAAGCCTGCCAGTACATTATCGCAGTCAATCGCCAACGAGTACCTTTTACAGAAGTTGTGTCGAACGTTTCAGCATTTACAAACAGTGCGCTGGCTCCATAAATTGCATGGGCTGAAGCAGACGATATTGCAATACTTTCGGGTTACCAATAACGTGAAATAAGTAAAGATATAAATATTTGATCGCAAGCACACACACGTACACACGCACGAGATCCACGCGTTCACCTGTGTAGTGGCCACATGGCCGCCCACTTGTATTGTAAGCACAAAAAACTCTGCTTTGGAGGTCAATGTTTTCTGATTGTATCGAACCGCGAGCGCGGTTTAATGAACTCGCAATTATAGGGGACCAAGTTCGCAGCGGTAATCGGAAAATTCCGGGCCGTCTGTGATCAATGGTCCGCAGGATACCCTTTTCGAGGTTCGGAGCTCGGTTCATCGCCGCATTCTTCGATAAGCTCCACGCACGTGCTGGGAAAGTGAATGACGTCATTGTCTGCGTTACTGGAGGTCAGGGCAGGGCTTATGGCTGAGAAAACTGTACTCTGCAAACGCTCCCGTGCTGCTCAGCTAGAAAGCTCCTGCTCCGAAATACATGCTCATTGTTGTGACCGGGAATGCATATCGCGTGTTCGTTGTTTGAGCGTCGGCAGTTTCTTTCACGTTTTCCTCCCGCCAGGCCGGGCAGGCAAAAGTTTCACGTGATACTCGACGCTACGAGGTTAAGAAGCTCAGTCTTTTCAAGCCCGAAACTTGCACGGTGTTCAACCCTCTGCAATGCAGAAACTATAGTGATTGTTTCCAATGAATATGGATGTTTTCATTATTACGCTCATTTGAGAGCTGTTTGATGCAGCTTATGGAGAACGCGTATGAAGTCAAGAAACTGGCAAGATCAAATGCACGTAAATGAACAACTACTAACGGGAACTTCGGGCCGTTATCTAGCACATACGGATGACTTCGTTTGTACGCACGTCAACTTTAAACTCTACTGAATTGACCAGCGCTCGTCTAATCTACAACTCAATTTTTCGTCGGGAATACCCAGAGCTGAGGAGACGGATCGGAATGACCGACAGCCCGACATGCAATAAGTGTATAGACGCGATTAAACATTCACCCATCTTCTCCTTGGGTGTCCCCGCTTCAGTGCGCCCAGGCAAGAACTTCCAAAAGTGTTAGATGAACCTGCCAATCTCCCATTATCGGAGGAAAGGGTCTTGGGACACCGACCGATACCGTCCTGAACACGGAGGCCTTTAAAAGCGCTTTTGCGCTTCTTGTGGACAGCTGGTCTTATAGGCGAACTTTAAGCAGTGTCGTATTCTCATTTCTCTTTTCTTGTTTTCCCTGAGTAGCCCAGTTGCCTCACTCTCTTCCCATACACGTCAGAGGTAGTGATAGTCATATTAAAGTCCTTACCAAACCTGCGGCTCTCTCAAGCATGAGTTGAGTTTCCCTACCTTTTTTTTTTTTCGCCTTGCACATTGAGTTTGATCTTTCAATGGGGCAGAGTTATAAAAATATCTAATTTTCTCCGAAGACGCCAGTAAATTTTTCGCTTACTTTAGCAGACACTACATAGCAAGACTGACGAAACAAAACACCACTGTTGAACAGCAATATGCGATGATGGGCTGCTGCGTTTGACGCGTCCGGTGGTGCAATTCGAGACGTATTCTCATGCCGAGGCTATCGGGAGCACGTGGGCACAAATGTAGGAACACATAACAAACAAGCTTTATGTCGGTGAGCTGTCTATAGAAATATTCTTGCGAAGACGCATTCAATTTACGTTTTCCTACAGGGCTGAAAAGAAATAGTCACTTCCATAGAGGCGCGCGCAGGCGCAAAGCAAGAAAAGACAAACATCCACAAAAGTTTTCTCCAGTAACGTGGCGAAGGAAAAGCGGCTGACCCGTATAGGGCGAAGTGGAGAAAACTCATCATAAGCGAAGACAGCGTTGAAAAATGGGAGCTGGCTTGGAAAAGAAGGAAAGACGATGTAAACAATTTCATTGCGCAAGAAGATTGATGATGTTGGCGTTGCTGTTCTTTTTAAGGAGATACGCTCTTTACAATACAGCAATTGTTTCGCAAAAGTGCGCGTGCGGTACGGGCGACCGGAAATAGGAAACGGTATCAGTTTTCGATATCAGCTTTGGAAAGTTTCGATAGGCAGGAGAAGAGGTGAGAAGTCCGGCGCACGAGATTATCTCCGAAGCCGATTTATCTCTAGAGAGCGCCGTTGTCAGTGAAATTGCTGAAAAAGGGGGCACGCTGCAATTGGTTTTTTGGAGACGGTGGGATCATCAGAGGCGTGATACTGGTGTTCTCTTTCCGCGATATCGATCAAGGGACACCCATTGGCCTTTACAGCCTTAGGCCACGTACGTGGATGAAAAAAGCTATCACGCTCCCTCGGGTATTTGCCTAAAACGACTGGAAGGCAAATACCATCTTCTTTTTTATTTTCAGTCGATTGTGCAGATCCCCCCTCCCTCTTGGAAGTTGTCTGCATCCGACGTTGTTTTACACGGCCTCCGAGATCAGAGGTACTGAAAGCTTTCTGCGCCTCACGTGGTTTTAAAGTGCCTCTGGGATCGGCTCACCCTTCGCCGAGCGACGTCATGCGATGACATCATCATGTATAACGGCGCGTTACGTATTGCCACATTGTGTGACGTCACAAACTTGGGCTTCCTGAGATATCGTGATGGGGAGATATAGTGGCATCATCGCGTGACGATAATTTTTTGGATCACTCGCGTTGTCGTCGACGACCACTTTTCCCGTTTGATCAGGCGGTCCCATTGGAGGATATCACACTGAAAAGAACGCGGCTAGAATCTTTGTAGTGCAACGGAGTTGTGATCGCATGCCGCCTCACTTCGGAAGGCCCGCATCGCATACTTGTCCGCACGCGGCTGGAGACGGCGTCATTATTTCTACAGAGGGCGAATTCCTTTCGCGTCCCTCGGTGGAACGCGAGGTGTTGTAACTTCGGAAGGCAAATTGACTCCCGCGGTTTGCGCAGTGGCAATGGCGTAAATTTGCGTGACTATCTCTCGAGTCACGGGTTGCTTTAACCGGTGCTGAGAGAACACAATTTTTTCGAAGTTTGAGCGTAACGGTGATGTCCATGAGTAGCACACTCCACAAGGGTGCAAGGAAACAGGATAGGCGTTCGCAAATGTGCGATGCATGGGAGTGCAGGTGAACCTAAAAGTTTTCTTAACGTGATAGCTGAATTATGGTCGTGAATTACTTAACTCTGACGTATGAGAAGCATGATCATTTAGAATAATGTAGGCTTTAAAAAATTTGGCGAAGCTTGCACTAAGCCGCGCAAGCCTTGAAACAGCGAAACTGGACGAATCTGAATACTAATGTGGTAGCTTCTAGGTTGTTTCTAGGCCTTAGCTAGGAGACGCAGGTTTTTTGTAGGTTGCTTCTAGGTCGTTGCTAGGCTTTATCTAGGTGATGCTAGGTTGTTTCTACGTTCATTCTCAGCGCAAACAAATTCGAATTAAACCACGGACAGTCACAGACACGCGACACGGGCACGTCGTCGTTGGCGTAGGCCTAACCATCGCTTCGGGGTCTTCTCGCAGCCGCCGTTGCCTTTCTCGTTCCCTGGTATTCTCTGGTTATCCGTACTCGGGGTCTTCGGCTCCCCGCCGCCGTCGCTTCGCAGCCATTTGTTGGGCTAACTGTTGCCTTCTTCATTTTTAGTGGACCAGTGGTGATTAGTGGTATTAACCCAATTTCTGTGGTACATACCCGTTTATGGTGATGATGGTTTTCTTACAGGCCGCGCAAATTTTTGTGGCACAAACCCGTTTGTTGGTCCAACTGTTGCCTTCTTCATTTTTAGCGCACAGTGTTGAGTAGAGAGATTTACCCAATTTCTGTGGCGCATACCCGTTTATGATGATGATAGTTTTTTTGGTACGGGGTGAACAAAGAACGATTTGCCAAACGGCTTCGCTGTTAAAAAGAACAGCGACTCGGAACAACATTTTAGGAGTCATTCTTGAAAAGGCGCTTCGCTATTGATACAAAACAAACGATCGGTTATCCCATGGTTGTTTTGGCGCGTGTTGCGAATACATTGGTCGGTACTGCCGCTCAATGTATATGGTTCAGGTTGTTTGCGGTTAAAACACACACGTGCGCGCTCGGACACGCACACATATAGACACATGGCTCACGGTGCAAGTTTTATTAGAGAACTTGGTAACATAGTTCACTATGAATGCCTTAAACATTGTGACGAACAGCTGGTGAAATACCCATACTATCAACTGATGAGAGGCTCTGGAGGAACACTTGTCGGCTCTGTATGCCAGGGTAACCCCGCCTGTTGCAACACCACCATCACCACCACCCTTTGAGAAGCACAGGAAGAGAACAGAGGTTAATAGGGAAACCACCGTTTCGCATCCGCGGTGGTTGGAGGAAGCACATCAAGGATTTATCTACAACGGCGCATAATGCAAACGCTTTATGATAGAACTCAACCATTTTGCGTGCTCGTAATCAGATCAGTGCCGTTTGGGACACGCTTCAGATTACTTGCTGGCTGCCAGTGAACGGCAAACAAGTTTTACGGCGCCTGGTTTTTTTGGAACTTCGCCGAATATGAATTAAAGGGGTGTAACGAAGGGATAAAAACATAAATGTCGGACACGTCAGCTCATGCGGACACGCCAGAACGGATCCTTCGCAGCCACCGTAAAAACGTCAGCTGCTGTATATTCGTACGATGAGCGTTGCCAACATCGTTTTCGCTTCTGCGCGCACGTTTACTCGAGCGCCAATGAGTTGGAAACTCTGAATCGTACAGCTTCCCTCGAGAAGATTGGCCTTTTCTTTGCAACGTTATTGATATCGGCCCCCTTCGATATATTGCCCGAGAAAGACAGGCAGCGCTTGCGCGATCGTGGATTGAAGCTCATATCGTCATGATCCACCACCATAGAGAACAGCGTGTTCGTGCTCTATGGCCTGGATCGTAAGTTTACGAGGCCCTCGTCTCTCGACAGCGTTATCGTTTTTCTGTCGTGCGCCTCTTGTAAGCGAAAATATGCTTGCGTGTAGCTGAAGACACGTAGCTTGGAAAAGAAATTCGTGAGGTAGAAAGGGAAGGCAGATGCCGAGACAGCCAAACATGATGGTCGCGACGTGCTGCGGAGTGCGCTGGCATTTGAAGAGCGCATCCATGGCGATGCGAGAGAGACGGCGATGGGCCCGAGCAGGCCGCGTGTCTGATCGCGCCTTCACGAGCACGACTCCCCGGGGCGTCGCTCAGACCTTACGCGACCGAGGTCAAGACGCCGCGCTCTCCTTAGTTTCCAAGTGAGAGAAGAGAAGGGAGAGTTAATGCTAGCAGCTCCAGTGCTATCTTTATCTCATTCGCTCTCTTTCTTCCTGCAAGAGTCAAGCTGGCCAGAACACTTACGTCGAGAGTTGTTATGCACGGCCCTCGAAGGTGCGCTAAAGCACGACAGAATGCTCGCCTCTAGTAAAGCTTCGCCGCACCGAACAGCGCGCAGTTTTCGCGTACACGTTTAGATACGTAGGCGTGCCTCCTCAGATGGCGTAACGGCGGGAACACAGTTTACGTGAGTGCGTACCTATAACGTGGTAACCTCTAACGTATACGTGGTAACCTTTTGCGCGTGACAAAGGGGACGCGTGCCTGCGGTTAGAGATGGTACACTGTTATGTCCAGACTTTTCTATTCTTTCTACGATTGGCGCCCGTTGTGTCAGTGATGCAACAGAAAATAAAAATGGCTGCTGGACCCTGCTGCGTGTGGCTGGAGTGAAGCATTCTCGGTGCGAGCCTGGAGATTTGTCCGCCTTGATTCACGGGGGAGAGATTACGACCGCGATGGCCCTGTTGCGCAGACTCTGAATGTATATGCTGCAAGCGGGTCCGAGTATTGTATCCTTGCGACCCCTTTTCCTTCACAGCTGTATCCGAGGCGGCGACTGGCCATCATCTGTCACACACGCTGAATTATGGGTGACATGCGTGTAGCCGCCACAGTACGCATTTAGTACCCGGTCGCGAAGAACAGTCTGTGCAGATTATCCTTTGCCTTTTTTTCGAGCTTTGATATGGTATATCATTCCTTTTTCAAACATTCTATGCAACCGCAGTATTAGGTGTCTCGGCAATAGCTGGAAATGACCGTGCTGGTCGTAAAATCGGTAATAGGGTACGCATTTGGGCTGGTTGGTTCATGATTTCCAGTATAAAACAGCGCTAAAAGACGGGACGAAGAAAGGACACAAACCACGGCGCTGACTAACAACCAAAATCTGTCCTTTCTTCGTCCCGTCTTTTAGCGCTATTTTATACTGGTAAAATCGGTAATTGGAAATCCATTGCACGATAAAACTTGTAGCATCGGGGAAGCGGCGACGCACGCCATATCTTATAAAACTAGAAGTGAGCTCGAATCTCTTCTTTTGTGATTTGTTGGCCTTGATTTTCTTTATTGCTTAGGAATTTATTGCTGGCCTTATTGGACATTTCAGTATAGTAGCTGCGTTGATTGGCGGAACATGGGAGAGGCCTTTGCCCTGCAGTGGGCGTAGTCAGGCTGATGATGATCATGATGATGATAGTAGCTGCGAGATTAACTTGAATTCATTGCATGCGCCCCACATTTTCGATGGAGACGAGAGTGCTTGACGCCAGTGTAATTAGATTTAGGCGCACGTTGAAGGTCCCCAGGTGGTCGAAATTTCCGGGGCCCTCCACTACGGTGCCGCTCATAATGATATCGTGGTTTGGGGACGTTAAATCCCAACAATTATTAAATGCGAAGCATTTCTTAGCGAACTTCGGCGAGTTTGAGCGTATCTATCTATCTATCTATCTATCTATCTATCTATCTATCTATCTATCTATCTATCTATCTATCTATCTATCTATCTATCTATCTATCTATCTATCTATCTATCTATCTATCTATCTATCTATCTATCTATCTATCTATCTATCTATCTATCTATCTATCTATCTATCTATCTATCTATCTATCTATCTATCTAGCCGCCTACGACTTTGTGCTCTCCTGGCCGTATCGTTAATGGGATTTATACCAAATTTGGTATGGCATAACATGACCGTACGAGGAACGTAAATGGCTGGTCATATCATGAAAATCACGACTAACTTGTCATGAAAAGTATGATTTACATGCCACGCTCATGGCGCGCTCGCGGCCGTTTCGTTAGCTTGATATACACCAAATTTGGGATTGAGTGATGTGACTGTATGACGAACATAAATGACAGGTGGTAATATGCAAATAATGACGTGCATGCCATGAACAACATGATTTGATTTACATGCCACGCTCATGGCGCGCTCGCGGCCGTTTCGTTAGCTTGATATACACTAAACTTGGTATTGAGTGACGTGACTGTATGACGAACATAAATGACTAGTGGTAATATGAAATTCATGACTTGTCATGTGTGACATGACTTGCATGCCACGCTCATGGAGCGCTCGCGGCCGTTTTGTTAGCTTGATATACACCAAATTTGGTATTGAGTGACATGACCGTAAGACGAACATAAATGACAACTGGTAATATGGAAATCATGACTTGTCATGTGCGACATGACTTGCATGCCTCGCTCATGGCGTGCTCGCGGCCGTTTCGTTAGCTTGAGATACACCAAATTTGGTATTGAGTGACGTGACTGTATGACGAACATAAATGACAAGTGGTAATATGGAAATCATGACATGTCATGAGCGACATGACTTGCATTCCACGCTCTTGGCGCGCTCGCGGCCGTTTTGTTAGCTTGATATACACCAAATTTGGTATTGAGTGACATGACCGTAAGACGAACATAAATGACAACTGGTAATATGGAAATCATGACTTGTCATGTGCGACATGACTTGCATGCCTCGCTCATGGCGTGCTCGCGGCCGTTTCGTTAGCTTGAGATACACCAAATTTGGTATTGAGTGACGTGACTGTATGACGAACATAAATGACAAGTGGTAATATGGAAATCATGACATGTCATGAGCGACATGACTTGCATTCCACGCTCTTGGCGCGCTCGCGGCCGTTTCGTTAGCTTGATATGCACCAAACTTGGTATTGAGTGACGTGACTGTATGACGAACATAAATGACTAGTGGTAATATGAAAATCATGACTTGTCATGTGCGACATGACTTGCATGCCACGCTCATGTCGTGCTCGCGGCCGTTTCGTTAGCTTGATATACACCATATTTGGTATTGAGTGACATGACTGTATAACGAACATAAGTGGCAGGTGGTAACATGAAAATCTTGGAATGCATGTCATCTACAACGCCATTTACATGCCACGTCCATGGTGCGCTTGCGTCCAGTTCGCTAGCTGGATATACACCAAAATTGGTATTGCGCGATGTGACTGTATGACGAACATAAATGATAAGTCCTAACATGTAAAACATGACATGCAAATTATGTAAAGCATGATCTGCTCCTTCCTGGCTGCTTTGCATTACATCGATTCCCACAGTGCCCACTCTGCCGGTTTTTTTTATATTATTATTAATGCATGGGCCAGAAATCCACAAATTCCGTCTCCATGTAGCATATCCGTGTGGTTACACGTGATGTAGACAAATCCCTAAGCAACATCATTGAAGCTGTACAATCGGTCGCTTGTATAACAAGGAAGAGAGATGCTTGTTCCGCACTACAAAACATTGGTGTTGGTGTTAGAAAACAATGCAATACGCCTGGTGGGAACTATTTTATTGGTAGCCTAGAGTTATAGTGGGATATGGCAAGAAAAGTTGCTGAAAAAAAGTAAAGGAAGAACAAATGCATGTGTTGCGAATGCTTCCGATCCATGATTTTGTAGGCCATTCTAGTGACGCGCTTCAAGCGTCAGATTTCCCTCATGTACGTTCAGCGTGCACATAAAAAAGTCGCTCAGGTAACACAGTTAGCAGAAAGAAAAGTCACTATCAATAAAAAGGATGACACTTCCAACATTCCCTTTCCTTATTTGACTCATCGACAACTATAACTCACCGACAATTATAAATGAATATTGTCACGTGGTCACCAAGGCAGCAGGCGGCGCGTGTACAGAATGAAACTCTTTATTGGGCTGAACTTGTGGCCGGGAAAAGTAAAGTCAGGCTACAGCAAAACACACTGTGCATTGATAGCGGCGAACAGAGCGTCGGCCGTCGATAAAGTGATCATCGTTGGGACGCGCCGTCTTTTATACATCACGCGTCGAACATTCTAGCCTTATCACTTGTGGTCGCGCAAGCTCTGGAATAATCTTGAGTGTTCGCGTCCTGTGCGCAATGTTAACAAAACGATCTACTACCAAACGTGAAGCTTCTCGAACACTGAGGCGCGATCTGCGCCGAGCATTGCTCACAGTCTTCGTGGGTTTAAACTGAGCACATCAAAATGACACGCGTGGCATTATTGTGTTATCTAGAATTGGTTCTATTTCATTCACTTGGTAATTTGATTCCCTGTTACTGTATTCACACTCATTTTATTGTATTGCCTTTTTGTCGCCTGTAATATGTTCATTTCTTCTTTCGGATTCTGTTAGTATTATTGCTTATAATTCACCTTTGTTGTGCCATGTTTATGATGATTTTGTATTCCCACTCCTACTTGGGCCATGAGGCCTGCAGTATTTCTGTAAAAAATAAATAAATAACTTGTACAGCACAGTACCTATGAGGGACACTAACGAAGGCCTCCAGAATCTTCGTAAAAATGCATGTAAATATTTGAAGGTTTGCTAATTCCGGTCATTTTTAATTTCGGCACTGCGGCATAAATATAACAGGTGACTAAGGCTCAGCAGGGAACTATGGGTGAACATAAACAGCGGGTACATTGGGGCATTTTTGATGGTGCTAGCTACTAGCGACATAAGCGTACAGCGCAGAGGTTGCGATCACAGGACCCCAATATAGTACCATACAATTTGTAGTGAAAGTCTGATAAATATAAAAAGAAAAACTTATAAAAATGTGGTAATGGCTGTAGTTAACGATTGAATGGAATGGATAAGTTAAGGAGGATTAAGTTGAGTGAAAAATAGCTTTAGTTCGCCCTGGTCGATAGATAATTAAAACCTAAATAAAAGGGTCGCTTACACCCTGATAGCAGAGAAAACTTCCTATAGGTCCGCCGCAAGTGAACACTGGAAAGTGACTTTTGGTGGGTACGTAGCACCTAAGTGTTCGGATAATAAAAAAGTATGCCTACCACGTGTAATACTTAGGATCAGTTAAGGGTCTCCTTTGACAGCAGCATGTATTTAGCTTCGCTGCAAATAGAGCCAAGAAGATGGGCCTTGGGGTGTGGATACACGTAAACTCCTACATGAATACACGAAGTAATGTATTGTACCCTTAGTCTGAGTTGAGGGTAAATGGAAGGGAGTGACGTCACTCCTTTGGCCCGCGCGTAGCGTGTGCCCCCCAGTGCCACCTAGAAAAATAATTCAGGCCTGCTCCCTACTCCGGGCATGGCTGCTGACGTCACTCAGTTTAGACCCTCGTCTCCTGCCGAGTAGACGTGCGCATGCATGCTCCCGCCGTTCGAGAGAGCAGGATTGCCAAGCCTGACGAAGCCTGTCGTTGTGTGCTGGTGTTTCTTTTGGTGACTGCATGAAGATGGCCATGCTTTTCTGTGTCTGTGAAATGCTGCGCGGTTATACGATGTGCTTCGTTCACTGAATGTGCGCGTAGTGTACACCTACAAGCTCTCCCAATGGGGCAGTGCTGCGGGCCCAACTGTCTCCGCTATTGACAATGTATACCGAAGGTCCGAGTGTTTTCATTCCCCAAGGACGACCAAAAAGCGAAACGAGAGCGTGCCATTCATCGGGATGTCGTCGACACGCGTTCTCTCCGTGATTCGAAGGTATGGTTTTGATTTGTTCTAAAAGCACCACCTCTAATACGTTCGGTTCTTTCTGTAACATGATGTCGTGTGCGCTTCTTTCTTGTTAGCGTAAGCCTTGACATTAGACACTTTTCGCTGAGCGTCGCTGACGCTCACCCTTGCGATAACATCCGCCACGGTGGATCAGTGTCTAAGGTGCTCGGCTGCTGACCCGAAGGTCGCGGGTTCGATCGCGGCCGCGGCGGTCGCATTTTGATGGAGGCGAAATGGTAGAGGCCCGTGTACTGTGGGATGTCAGTGCACGTTAACGAACACCAGATGGTCGAAATTTCCGGAGCCCTCCACTACGGCGTCTCTCATAATGATATCGTGGTTTTGGGACGTTAAAACCCCAGGTATTATTATTACTTGAGATAAGGTAGCGTCCCAAGACAGTGCTAGGAACTCCACAAGTCGCCCATAGCACCGCGGGATTATTGTAATACCTCGGATTACTTTGTTGAGAAAAGGGATGGAGGGCTTGGTGCGCATGGCGTCGTTCAGCTGTTGTGTAGTGCGTAGTATTTTTTACCACCGCTCTGACCATTTTCTTGCGGTGTTATAATTATGCGCCAATCTCGCCACCACATTCGCCTAATTTATTTCCTTGAAATATCTACTGCTGCTCTTCAACCGAATTACGATGCATGTAGACCCCTCACAGATTTTCCTGTTTTGTAACTTAGTCAATAAGGGGTATGTGGAGCAGAAAGCCTGTGGTAAATCGCTTTCTTAAATGTGTTTTCATGTGTGTGAGCCGGAATATCCATTTTAAGCCGGAATACTTTAGGACGACTACCAAGTACACCGATCCAGGAACCGGCACGACAGTACAAATGCGCTCACTCAGCAGAGAAAACTGCAGAAGATTAGCAAATGAATAGGAACAGTTTCGGTGCACCTTCTGGACAGTGTGTCACGTGTGTGTGTGTGCGTGTAAATGAACAATGAATAAAATTTACTTTATTTACTTCGTCACTTTGTTTAGCCATCAGACATTGCTCATATATATATATATATATATATATATATATATATATATATATATATATATATATATATATATATATATATATATATATATATATATATATATATATATATATTTATCGGTGACACGTTCGACAGCGTACAATCGTTCATATTTTTAAGTTGAATAATAAATGGCTTATGGATAAATCACCAAAGAATTTAAAGCGTAATACATTCCTTAAGCCAGCGCCGATTCCGACGCAAAACGCAAAATTAACCTATTGCACTTCTAAAACTCGCTGCGAACGTTTTATCTTTTAACGGGAGACGTTCGTGGCAATGGCTTCACAGCCTTCCGCGCGCGCTCGCTCGGTCAAGACGCGTGACGTCACGGCTGCACCTGCTTACGCTTCACTGCGCTTACGTCACGCCTAATTCAGTCGTGTAGCGTGCGCTTCTTGATAAGCAGCCCGTTAACTTCGCCCTTGCGGAGTTCGCGTGACTAAAAGAATAAACGAGCGGCGTTCGAAGTAAGTACACGGTAAAATAGCAACGTTCGACGGCTTTCGGTTTCGAATTTAAAGCGAATATGAATTTCACACTCAGTTTTATTTTTGGGATATTTTCCGGGAGCACAGATTGATTTCCTCGCATCAAAACTTGTTTGTACGCACCTAAAGTGATTGACAGGTGGCAACGACTGAGGGCAGACGTGTGGTGAGGCATGTGGAACAGCGCCCGTGTTATCGGGGCGCTCATTCTTCCCGGGCCGAGCGCTTGTAGAAGCCCTCGAAACCGGTCCTGTCGATCTCGTCGAAGTTTCGCTTGTAGAATCCCGGCCACCCGGCGTGGTCGATCTCGTCGAACTCGCCGTGGCCGTATCCGCGCTTGTGCAGGCCACCGTGGTCGCCACCGAAGGTCAGTCCGCTTAGGGAGTCGAACCTGCGAACCAAGCGGCATGGATTAATTCGGATCGGCACTTTCGCTTTTTACGCGGTATTTTCCACAAAGAGCAGCGCCATTAAGCGTACCATATAAACTTCAGAGATCGAAGCATTTTTTTATTTTCTGAGGTTTCAGAAGGCATGCCACAGCATAGAGAAAAAAAATACAAAAAAGCATATCAGCCTGACAAAATTAAGCTGGCATTAAGCAAGCCTGAAGGAACTGCGGAGCTGGGCCGCCTGCTTCGTTCTCTTTATCCCTGTCTTTCTTTCTTCCCCTCTTTCTTTACATTTTTCGCTTTCTCTCTTTTTTTCCGTTTTTTCCATGACTATGTATTTCTATTTCTTTTTCTCTCTCTATTTCTTTCTCTTTCTCGCCCTTTCTGTCTTTCTCTTTCTTCCCTTTCTTTCAATCTCTCTAATTTTCTCGCTTCCTCTTTCTTTCTATCGCTTTCTCTGTCTCTATTTCTTTCTCTCTTTTTCTTTGACTACCTCTTTCTTACTCTTTCTGTCTACCTCTCTCTTTTTTCTATCTCTTTCTTGTGTCTTTTGCTTTCTGGATCTTTCTCTCTCTGTCTATCTCTTTCTATGTATTTCTTCTTTTTTCTTCCGTCCATTCCTGTCTTTTTTTCTCTTTCTTTCTCAGCATAATCGTTCTTTCACCCATCAGAGTAATTCCGTCCAACGGAGCAAAGCAGAAAATGAGGAAGTGGGCGAAGAGGAGCAAGAGGACGGAGAAAGCGCGTGCCAGTTCGTGATGATGATAGATTTCTGTTCGTTCTGCACGGACTAAAGGTCGGCTTAAACAGCCCTGCTGTTAAAAAAGGAAAGATCTACACTGACGTAAAGTAGAGATTATAAAGCAGCAAACGCTGTGATCAAGAAGGAAGGCACACTGCAACATTATATGTGTTTCACAGCGAAAGCTGTATATGGCTAGGTGAAAGGAAAATGCGTTCGTCCTCGTCACGCTAAAGTTATCCATTGGCTGCACCGTCAGTGACGTCATTCTCTACGTAGTAGCCAAGCGCGTCCACCACTGGCTGCGCCGTATGTGACGTCGTTCTCTCCGTCGTATCGAAACATGCGTGCCATGGCGGGCGGATGCTTGGAGTAGGCGGCGATGCGGACAGAGCAGCGTCAACGTGGCAATGGCGCGAACGCGTTCGCCGGGGCAATCGCCCGCTTTCGGCGGGAGTTTCTCGAGCGGCACTATATGGCTGCGACGATCCCGTTCAGTGCACGTCTGCCATGCACGCAGTGAGCCACACGGTGGTGTTCGACGACACAGCCGTGAACTCGTCTCGTCGACAGCACGCATTACCTAGCTATCGCTCCGGGAGAAGGGCAGGTTCCCCTGTCACTGCTCTACGACGAACTCGCCGAGTAGTTGTCGTTTTCGCAGGATATACTTCAGCCGTATACTTTGGAACAATAATACTGTGACGTGTGCGATGTACTACAAAAGCTTGCGGGATTTGCAGCGCGTGGCGGAAGCGACGAAAAACTGCATCGCTACGTCACCTACAGTGACGCGGCGGGTTTCGAGGCTGTCGGCCTCAGCGATTAGCGACTGCGCGTTTTAGATGATGCGCCTTTGTCGTATCTAATCGCGGAGGTCCGCGGCTGTTATCCTCAACACCCGCGGCGTCAGGGTAGGTGACACAGCGATGCAGTTTTTCTTCCCTCCACCACGCGCTGCAGATCCCGCACACTTTTGCGGCCGACAGTACGTCAAGAAGCTTCTTCGACGTCATCCTCAACATACTCAAAGAGACCGGCGGAATATCACAGTTCAAACTATACCAACAATTGAGAAAGGCTTCAATACACCGTCGGGATGAACCCACTTAACAACGAGACCGCACGCTACAGCTTCGCTGGTTAACCATATGTACGGAGTGCTTGAACGGTGTTTTCTTTTCCCGCAAAAATACGCAGTTTTTGTGAATCACACTACATTTATTTTTAGCAAAGGTTTATTTATTTATTTTAGCACTTATTTTAGCATTTATTTTAGCACTAGAACACGGGACACAGAAAGAGACAACACGAAGCGTTACTTTTATTGAAACAACGCCGTGTCTTTGTAGGTCAGTAACACGTGTGCACCGTAAAAAATAATAAGACGATAAAGAAGACATGACAACATCACGAAAAGTGCGCAACAGGTGTTAAACGCCTGATGACAATATACGAGCCGAGCAGTCAGCATTACGTCGAAAGGAACATAAGTTCAGTAGTGCTAGTACCCTATAGTTCAGTCCTGGTAACTGAAACTGACGGCGAACTGGCGGAGTCACCATCCTTGAATTATCCCATAGCTACGTCCTCTGCAGTCTCACTCTCTCCGTCTGATCATTTTTCCTGCCAATAATATCAGTCTGAGGTAGCCTGGGACAACAGCCCTTGCAGCTAAAGCAGTGAATTGCCAAGTTAGACCCTCCAGCTGCTTCCAGAGAACGCGCACACTCATGCAAGCGAATGTTTATGCACCTTCCGGTTGTCGCGATGTAATATTTGCCGCAGCTAAGGGAAAGCTTGCGCGTGTGTGTTGTTCAAAGCACATACCAATCTGTGTGCTTTATTTCACAGGTGGCCGTTCCTGTGCTTCCATCTGCTGCCATTCTGCACAACTTAGAAAGTTTACAAGGTTTACAAGCGAAAACTTCTTTCCGGGGGAAGAGAGGAAGTGGGAGGGGGTATTCACCCATACTTTCTTTACGTTCGTGCGTGCGTGTATATTACATATGCAAAGTTGAAACACTTCAAAGGAAACCTTCTCCCCCCCCCCCCCTCCTTGTCCCCCCCCGACCTGGCTACGCCAGAGTATTAACATGACATTTCAGCACTAATGTTATCACAACTCCGGTTCAGATCACCTAAACGGACCTTCAGCCCCCAGTCTAACTACCAGGCTCGTGGACGAGGTTACGCTCGTACAATGCGAGACCTGGTAGGTAGCGGCGCGCTCTTCGAAAAGGCGCGATCGCTACTGCGGCGTTGTAGAGACCCAGGTTGTCATTGCCAGCAGATGGATGCACAGTTAAGGGTCGAGCCTGTCCTAGTCCTGGGGACCCACTCCGGGATCTGCCGCTTCCAAGCGGATCTCCTTGCAGTGGAGGCTGCCGACTCCCAATCTGCCGCAAGTCGGTCGCTTGGTTGAGTCAGAAGCGGGCCAGTGTAATTGCCTGACCCGTGCAATCACACTCACGGAGATCAGGCCTCTCAGACTAATGACTTACCGGAGAGAACTGCGGCGCTGTTAAAGAGAAACTCCTGCCAGTTAGGGCCTAGCTTTTGGCTACTCCTTGTTGCACCTATATGTATCAGGGATAGAACTGCAATGCACAGAAAAAGAAAAGAAGAAAAATCAAGTGGTCTCTAATAAATTTGCTTGAGACGACTCGAAGTCGAAAGCTTGCTTCTTTTTTCTTCTCATTCGATTGTATTGATTGATCCCACTTCCACCCTCTCCCCCCTTTCCTGAAGGTTTTCTGTACCCAACGTGGTTTTGCACGGCCTCCGTGATCGGCCTGCCTTTTACCAACCGTCTACGTCATGTAATGACGTCAGCACAAGACGCCACGACATGAGACGTCACTGTGACGCCACGATGACGTCACAAAGGTTGACCACCTGTGATGACGTCATATGTTGACGTTCTCACGTGATGATTTTTTGGATCACTCGCACTGACGCCGACGGTAAACTTTGACGTTTGATGAACTATCTAAGGCTTTCTTCTTAATAAAACAATTATATTTCTCGAGAGGTACTCATTTGGTCTACTTACTTTTGCAGCAGCGCTGCCGAAGAACTCGTATCTGGGTTAGTTGGAATGTATGGTTCACACTGGACGCGCCAACGCGATCTACACTGATATGGAGTCGCGTCTGCGGATCTCATTTGACTTTGATTATAGGAATGTCTTCGACTGACCTTACTTTTGTGTAGATTAAGCTCAACTGCTTTCCTTGCAGGCCACATTTTTACTAAAGCGAACATGCGTTGCCATAAATGGCTTACGTACGCTAGAGCCTTTTTTTGTCGGAGAAATTTTCTGTGAATACTGATTCTAGAGATTTTGCTCAAGCCGGATTACAATTAAAAAAATGGGCGATTGTATATTAAGCATTTTGCAAGCATGCTATGTTCTTGTTGTTTATTTTTATATTCAGGCTACATTTTGCTAACATTGTCGCGGTCTTTGTGCCACGCTGGCAGTCCTTGACAGTCTTTTTGTCACACTGGCTGCGCGAGCATTGCAATGAAGAAATGGAACAAATAACACATTCATTAGCGTCACCTATGCCTTTCTTCGCCCTGCTGCTGTTGGCGCACAGGAAAATAGAGCCTGGAAGAAAACAATTTAGCTTAAACGTACTGAAGAGAAATTGACATCATTACATATACGTATTTCAGTTCCAAGCTACCTGCTCTCATTTGATTCCAGCCACCACAATCTCTCCTGCCGCAGCTGCGGAGCAGCTGGAAAAGACTGACGAAATCTCATGAGCCACTCTTGCAAGGTCGTCGTCCGGTCAAAGTTTTATTATGATTAAAGATAGTCTGCGTACATAAAAATTCTCAAAATGAAATAATGAGTCAGCTTAACTCAAAGCACTGGCGGGACACTAGAACTAACGCGTATGGCTTTATTTTGAGCATACAAATTATCAGCAAGAGACAGGATTGACGAATCTAGGTAGAAATATAGCAGCTCTAAAAAAGCCGTTACATTTCTGCCTGTGATCTTTATGTAACCAGCTTATTCGCGTGACACCAACCCTGGCTAATGTTGGCTAATATTAAGGCGAGACCCTTAGATGCCTCATTAAACGGGAAATTTGACCGTGGGCGGCGACTGTCCCGCGGCGTCAGGGATGAATAACGCAAAAAGTCATGCGATGGCGTCATCACATGACGTCATCATGACGTCACAGATCAAAAAAATTGTAACGTCATGATGTCACAAGTTTTGGTGTGACGTGATGTGACGTAACGCCCCACCATGCTGCTGTAGCGCCCTCCTTTAGGCTCCGAACAGAACCGCGGAGAGCGCGGTTCTGTTCGGAGCCCAAAGAGCCCTTATAGACCCTTTCGCTGTTTACGAACACAGGTGCTGGACGGCTTTCGGTTTTGTGCTCCGGTGTAGCCTAGTAGCATTGGCGGGGAACGAAAACCTTTGCCGACACATTTCTTCCCCTTTCCTCCCTGTTTCTGACAAATACTTCAAATAAATATTCTTTTAAGCTAAACACTGCATTACCAGAGCTATTCCTTAACTTTAAGCGCCTTCCTTTTACCTGAAAGCGGAAAAAGATTCTTTGCTTACTCTGGCACAACCTTAAAAAACACGCTTTCTGCTTCGGTGTTGGAGCATGATCATGGACAGGGTTGCCGTTGGTGGCTACTTTGCGCTAAATTGGCTACTTTTCGACCCCGTCTGGCGGCAAAAATTTGCAGTTGGCGCCATGGCTATTTTCCGGCAACTTTTAAAGTGCTGATTTGGCACATTAAGTAGCCATTCTTTTCTCATTCTTGCAGATGAAATACATTGTTTTTAAGCTTTTCTCTCGCTTCAGCCGATGCGTAGGTCATCATCTACCCACCAGGCTGGTGCGCATTGAGGCACCCTTACGCGACGCTTAGCGCATCTCCTTAGCGCATCTCCAAATACGGAGTGGCGAAGTTAAGTGCATGGAGACGAACGCGTGGCCAGCTCGGTGCTCAAGCTTCCCGCCATCTATGGTGATGCTACGCGCAAGTTTTACGAATAATTTTGATGCGCAGTGACTGTTCTCGTGTAAACTTGGGAAAACAGACATCTGCAACAAAATATAGCTGGCCTGTTCATCTACAACCGGAATTCGGTCTGCAGCTTCAACGAAAATTTGTTTCAACTTACATGTTCCTACTGACTTGCTGGCTGGAATATTCTAATATACCTTTCTCTCTGGCAAGAACTCATATTTTCTACATAAAATATATGCGCGCGTAATGAATTTATCATAATTCATTCATTTACTTTATTTCCAACATATCGGTGGCTTTCTATGGTCTTACTTATTCAAAATGCTATTATTTATTGATCAATGCTAAAGAATCTGCTCATAATACCACTTCTGTTCCATTTGGCTGCAAATTGGCGATAATATTAAATGGCATCGCTACTTTGGCTACTTTTGGCTTGAGTTCTGGCTCCTTTTCAAGTCCACCCAACGGCAACCCTGATCATGGAAGTAACCGGAAGTTTATCGGGTGTACAACACGTGCTGCTGCTATCGAAATCTTTAAACCGACCGAAAAGGCGAAACATCGAGCGAGAAGAAAAAGAACATGGCTTTCTCCTTCGAATCGTCTTAGGTAAACGCACAAAGGACCCTATGAGTTTCTGGATTTGTGCTCCTTAAATAGCGCAATAAAATAATACATGCTTACTACTGTATGCCAGTCTTTTGCCGCTGAAGTGGGTTATATGTTTACGTAGCGAGGAACCAGGCGTTCATTTCGAAACCTTCATCGATTGACGGCGAGGACATGTTAGCAGCGAATGTCGATTTGCCTGTTTTCTTCAGGGAATATGCGAAGCTACCGGGGGACAGGGCCGGTGCACTAGCGTAGGAAGAAAAATAACAGTAGTTTCCTTCGAAAAATGTCTTCACGCTCCAGTATCAACATAAACTTGCCCTTTGGAGCGGAGATGCGAATGCATTCCGGCGAAATAAAGAGCTGACTTCTCCTTCTGGCCAATTAGATGGAACCAGACAATATGGATGCTCGTTACTCTGTGCGCTGTAAACCAGATCTCACGTGAAAATCATGGGCTGCAAGTTTCATGTAGTAAGTTTGCTATCTTGAGATAGCAGCTAGGCCTATCGCCAAGAAAACCTACGCATGACATATTAAAAGTTCATCTGTTTATTAGCGGGTGATTGTGTCACATGTGACCGCAAGTTACAGCGGAGTTACAGCGCAAGTTAACCCACAATAACGCACGCACGCGCTCTCGCATACGCGCTCACTCACACACGTGCAAACGCATGGGCAGGAAAACGCACAGGTATATACAGAGAAAGAGACAGAGGAAAAGAGTGACGGCGACGCAGGCCACAAAATACGTCCAGTAATAAATAGCTACTAAGCCTAAAATGAACAGTGCTGCTGAGAGAGGGGCGTAGGCGGTGCCATAAATTTTTTTTTTTCGGGTGGGGAGGATTCAACCATGCTTTCTCTATGTTAGCACCTGTGTGAGCGTATATTTTTTAAATGCGAAATGCGTATACCTCTAACCCGTTCTGGGTTAGATGTATAAAGCCTCTGAGTAAAAGTGGGTTGTAACCCGATCACCCCACCCCCCCTCCCCCCCCCCAGTGCGTTGACATATCACGTTATCACGTTTCGGCACCGTCGTTACCGCAACTCCGGTTCAGATCACTTAAATCAAATAGGCCCTTAGCTCCCAGTATAATTACCAGGCTCGCGGTCGAGGTTACTCTCGTACGCTGCGAGACCTGGTAGGTAGTGAAGCGTTGTTCGAAAAGCGCGTTCGCTACCGCGGCGTCGCTGAGACCCAGGTTGTTGTTGCCTGCGTATGGGTGCAGAGTCAAGGGTCGAGCCTGTCCTAGTGCTGGGACCCAGGCTAGGATCTGCCGTTTCCAGGTGGAGCTCCTTGAAGTGGAGGCTGCCGACTCCCAATCGGCCGCAAGTCGGTCGCTTGGTTGAGTCAGAAGCGGGCCAGCGTAATTGCCTGACCCGTGCATTCACACTCACGGAGATCAGGCCTCTCAGACTGATGACATACCGGAGAGAACTGCGACGCTGTTAAAAAATGCGCAAATTATCTTCTTTTTGCCAATTACGATGGCCTATTGGGCTACTCTTCGTTGCAAACATATATTAGGCATAGAAATGCGCCGACGCTCTCGTTTCGCGGCCCGGGCGCTCATAGCGACGCTGCACAAGAGAGAGAATGAGGCGCGCTCCATCATTTTTATACCTCGGAACTACCATGGTGCCCCCCAGCGGAGTATGCAGCTGTCGCACCACCTGTCGCGCGCCGCTAAGTAGAGGATTCCTAGAGGAGAGAACGGGGGGGGAACCGTGGGAGAGAGGGGGACGCGCATGCGCTGTGGGGGGTATACGACGTGGGAAGGAGGGACGGACTAAGCCTCCCGCCAAACACATGCAAGCAAGATCAAGGAATGGGAGTCAACCTGGGCGACACACACCACCTGCCTAGCCATTGCTAAGCAGCCTCTCTGTGCTCTCGGCCATGACTCTGGTGACTGTAGTGGTGGTTGACGGCCTTATATTGTACTACAGTGTTCTGGTTCGCATAGTGGGTGCTTGCCTACTTCATGAAAGTGGCCGGACGTTAGACGCGGGACGCGGGAGGTACGCGGGACGGACGCGGGAGGGACGAACATAGCCCCGAGCATAAGATGCTTCGCATCTAAAAACAAAACAAAAAAAAAAAACAACACAAATCAAGCGGTCTCTAATCAATTTGCTTAAGACGACTGGAAGGCGATAGCCTTCATCTGTTTCTTCTGTGTCGGTTGTATTGATTCACCGCGCCTGCCCCCCTTCCCCTGGAAGGTTTGTGCACCCAACGTGATTTTGCACAGCCCCCCGTGATTCGCAGGCACTGGAAGCTTTCTGCACCCCACGCGGTTTCGCAGTGCCTCCACGATCGGCGCACCTTTGATCAAAGGCTGACGTCAGGCGATGACGTCCCACAATGGGACGTTAGTTTGTTGTGTCAGTCGTTTGACGCCGACGGTCAATTGTCGTGTTTGATGAGGCAGACAGCTAACGTTTCTGTCTTAAAAAGTTGCCCCCCCCCCCCCCTGCGTATATGACTGTCCAGCGATGCTATATCCAGACATGTTGATGGGTGGTATGTTTTATTATTAATTTAGGGTAATGGTAGTGATGATCGTTTTGTGGCCGCTATGGCAGACTCTGATTGTTCCGCGACCATTTCCAGCAAGAAGAATTTGCCCTTTCGTCAAGCATTGTATTCACGATGTTCTTATGCTGTCTTATTTTCCGTGGTCTACCCATAGCAGACTTCCGAAAATTGGGGGGACCCTTAATCTTCGCCTTTAACCCTTTGTAGGTCGTCCTATATTTTTGACACGGCGATATAAAAACCGGCTTTGGTATATTAATATAAGCTAGGAAGAAATAGTATGAAACAAATTTCATCAAAATTAAGACGGAAGTTTAACTGAAAAAAACATGGTTGATCCCTCCGTCATAGGAATCGGTATAACACGAAAGTGAAACGTGTCCTTACAGAAGTTGTCGAATGTTTACTGCAAATTGCTATAAGAGAGCTTGCACAATGTCTATTGGTGTTTTGACAGTTACAGCACCCTTTAACGTGGATGCATCCACGTTGACGCTTGATGGTACATCTGTATCCCGACGACTAACGTCTATGATGAATGATTAAAGAAACCCTTGTGGTCATAGATGCTTGTGGTAGCTGTACGGTGAGAGCGGAGTCATTGAAAGCGGTGTGGCAGCCAGAAGAGGGTCAATGATTGGGCGCCGAACTTGGACTGAGGTCGTAGTCGCGGCATATTCGAGTTATTGAACAACGCTGCCCGACCACAGGGAAACTCAACGCGCGTCGTGTCTTCCCCGTTGGCCGGCTGAGATTTTTCGCGGGGCGAGCTAGGAACATGGCTAAGGGACGCGGAGTTACGGCCAAGCGACGCACTCGCGCGTCGCACAGCTATTTTTGGTATGGACGGATGCTACGAGTGTGGATGCTAGGGGTAAGGTCGCCACCTGGCAGTGTGTTAATGCGTCGGCAAAAGTGCACGTTTACTATTTGAAACACGCCGAATGGGACGGACGCGGAGAAACAACGCTTTGAAGAAACTAATAGTGCATTTCACGGTCATAATGCATTACTTATCTTAGCAAGAGCACTGTGGGAGGACAGTGGTAGATATAAAAGGCTTGTTTTTAAAGCCTTGCAAAGTATGTGACCGTGGCGCAGTGGATGCGTGCCCGGCATCTCTTGTCGCGGACCTAGAGGTTATAGGTTCGACTCCCGTTGACGGAACTTTTTTTTCTTTGTCTTCTGATCGTGTGTATTTTTTCGATGTCATTTCTGTGACGGAAATACGTCACCCAAATCTTGGTGGACCCCGGCATAAAACACTTTCGTGTTAAGACTATTTTCCGTAAGACATCTGGGCGCCGCCATCTTGGGCTGTTAAGTCGATGTTTTCTTGTTTTTGTATCTTGCGACGTGAATTAATAAGGCCATGAAACATCGTATCCACCAACCCAACCGTTTTCATGCGTATGCGTCTACCGCAATCTGTTAATTTAGCTGTTAAAGATATAAAACACAAAGGTTAACAGCCCAGTATGGCGGCACTCAAACCCGTCCGTAAAATAGTCTAATGTCACAAAAAAAGTGGGAAAACACTGTCCCACTCTCTCATGAAGGCACCATCTTGCGATTGTATCAACGGGTATTTTGGGATGAAACGGCCGGAGCAAGTGCCACTCTGTGTCACTTCTCTAGTTGTGAAGAGGAAAGTTGTGCTGACCTCATTTCAACAGGAGAACACCACCTGCAGTAGCGTCTCTTGAGCCTTCAAAGCGCTGTGGTATGTTCCTGTAAAGCTTACTTCACCGCATACATCAACCACATTTTTTTACCGTTTGGCTATCCCTTGCTTTTGCTGACGAAATCGTCGAGTGCAGATGTTATCCATGAACATGTGCCTACATTTCAAGAGGTATATGATATCAGGAAAAATATTTCCACGCAATAATATCCGCAATTGCGCTGAGAGATTAGCGGGATAATTTCGCAGGGGATTGTTCCGATGCATTTATCGGTCAAGTTATTTCGCAAATTTACAAAAACACGTGATGACTGGAAGCTAACATCGCCTCTCTCAAAAACCAGAAAAAGAGGAAATTATTCGGCCTTTTAATTGGTAGGTTCTGTCTATCTCAAGAAGAGGAAAAATTCAGAAGGTCTCATAAAAAATTAACCGAAATTCAACGTTATTGTAACACTACATCCACCCTTCGAAAGCGTGGTAAAAGAATTTTCTTCGAGAATATGAAGTCTTAGGTAAGATATGAGTGACTTAATGTTGCGCTAATTGCAACGGGTGATGTGGGATAAATTTTTTTCTGTAGACGGAAAAGTGGGACGTATGTGTCCCACTGCCGCAAAAAGGGTTAAGAGTTGAACGCGATAGCGATATCTTGTCCCGAGTGCCTACTTCAACCACTTAGTGCATACTTGCTCGCTATGCACCCCCTACGTGGTGTTAAGGGAATACGCGCCGTAAGGTGTGTGCCGTTTGTAATGGGTGGCCGGCTTTGAACTACGAAATCGTTATGATAGTCACATATTCTGATGCCCGATGGCAATGTACGCTTGCACCACGCAATATTCCTGGGATATTACATGTTATATTGCGACGCCCTTATAAAGGACGCTTGCGTTTGCGAAGCATGAAAGTTATTTTCACTGCATTTTCGAGCAGAGGAAGATTTTTTTCACAGTATTTCCAAGCAGAGGCATGGCTGTGTGGTAGAACACCTGCTTGCCTCGCAGACGACCCGGGTTCGATCCTCACTCGGACCCGGAAATTTTTATAATTTATTTTATTTGCATCTTTCTCGATTTTTCGGTCACGGACAAGATGATTTTTCGCTCACAACCAACGACGCCGACACCGACGCCGACGCTGAAATTTCTGCGAAACGAGCTCTTTAACGCTATCGCATTAATAAACTGAATGAGTTGCCACACGGATCTGCCTTTTGTATATGAAAGCGGGAAACACGCGAGGAAAAAGAAGGGCCGTTTGACGTCATTCGAAGCCCTCGTCTGAGTGCAAAGCAGCTATAACTTAATCTTTACCAGGAACGCGTGGGAGGGTGCTTCCGTTGTTCACAGGTGCCTCATCATCCAGCATGCGGTTTTTAAGCTTGTTTTAGGGTTTTCTTTATTGAAACAAATACTGGAGAGCTCTATGCTGCATGGTAGAAAAGTAAGATATACCGTTTGCCTTCAATTGCTAAAGGGCCCCGAAACCGCCAGGAGGTCGAAATTTAGAGTTCAGCGAATGCGTCCGTCGCCTTATCTGCCCACCACTCCGAATGTCCTTCCTCAGCGTCCAAGGTAAAACGCAATGAGCACGCGAATCTGTTTGTCCGAGGAGCACGCGAGCGCGAGCTTCTGTTGGTGGTTTAGTGGCGTGTCGTTTTGTTTTTTGCCGACCCGTTCTTCTTTCCACGGAGAAAAAACCGTCCTGGGTTAGAGGTATACAGCTTCTGTGTAAAAGTGGGCTGTAACCCGATCACCCCCCTCCCCTCCCGCCCCCCACTGGCTACGCCAGTGCGTTGACATATCACGTTATCACGTTTCGGCACCGTCGTTACCGCAACTCCGGTTTCAGATCACTTAAATAGGCCCTTAGCTCCCAGTATAACTACCAGGCTCGCGGTCGAGGTTACTCTCGTACGCTGCGAGACCTGGTAGGTAGTGAGGCGTTGTTCGAAAAGCGCGTTCGCTACCGCGGCGTCGCAGAGACCCAGGTTGTTGTTGCCTGCGTATGGGTGCAGAGTCAAGGGTCGAGCCTGTCCTAGTGCTGGGACCCAGGCTAGGATCTGCCGTTTCCAGGTGGAGCTCCTTGCAGTGGAGGCTGCCGACTCCCAATCGGCCTGCAAGTCGGTCGCTTGGTTGAGTCAGAAGCGGGCCAGCGTAATTGCCTGACCCGTGCATTCACACTCACGGAGATCAGGCCTCTCAGACTGATGACATACCGGAGAGAACTGCGACGCTGTTTAAAAAAGTGCGCAAATTATCTTCTTTTTGCCAATTACGGTGGCCTATTGGGTCTACTCTTTGTTGCAAACATATATTAGGCATAGAACTGCCACTCCAAAAAAAAACAACAAGAAAAAAACAAAAAATCACGCCATATCCACGAAGTGAATGATGATGAGTGGGCGAAGCTCGATCCGTTTTCATCCATGGCAGAAAGAGAATGTGTGGTCTGGAACGCGCTTATACTTCATGGTCATCGGCACCATCGTCATCGTTATCACGTGTAGTGGGTACATTCCACTATACTGGAACGCGCTTATACTTCACCGTTATCACGTGTAGTGGGTACATTCCACTATACTGCGTCATCGTCATCTTTATCACGTGGAGTGGGTACATTCCACTACACGTGGCTATCTACCTACTACTACTACTACTACTACTACTACTACTACTACTACTACTACTACTACAGAGGAGGGACAGACCCACACCCTTAGGAGCTTCGCCCCTAAAAAACAAATAAAGCGGTCTCTAATCAATTTGCTTAAGACGACTGGAAGCCGTAAGCCTTCATTTTTTTCTTCTGAGTCGGTTGTATTGATTCACCCCGCCTTCCCCCTTCCCCGGAATGTTGGTGAACCCAACGTGATTTCGCACGGCCTCCGTGATCGTAGGCACTGGAAGCTTTCTGCACCTCACGCGGTTTTGCAGTGCCTCCAGGATCGGCCCACCTTTGACCTAAGCGCTGACGTCAGGACGATGACGTCACAATGGGACGTCACTTTGTTGTGTCGCTCGTTTGACGCCGAAAGTCAATTTTCGTGTTTGATGAGGCAGGCAGCTAAGGTTTTTGCCCTTAAAAGGTCGCCCCCCCACCACCCTGCGAACATGACTGTCCAGCGATGCTATATCAACCACCACACATGTTGATGGATGATGTGTTTTATTAATAATTCAGAGTAGTGATAATCGCTTTGTGGTCGCTATGGTAGACTCTGATGGTTCCGCGACCATTTTCAGGAAGAAGAATTTGTCCCTTTCGTCAAGCATTGTATTCACAATGTTCTTATGCTGTCTTATTTTCCGTGGTCTACCATAGCAGACTTACAATAAACTGAATGAGTTGCTAGACGGGTCTGACTTTTATATGTGAAAGCCGGGAACACACGCGGGGAAAAGGGAGGGCCGTTTGGACGTCACTTCGAAGCCCTCGTCTGAGTGCAAAGCAGCTAAAACCTAATCTTTACCAGGAACCCTGGGAGTGCGCTTCCGTTGTTCACAGGTGCCTCATCATCCAGCATGCCGTTTTTATGCTTGTTTCGGGGTTTACTTTGTTGAAACGAATACTGCAGAGATCTATGCTGCATGATAGCAAAGTAAGATATGCCGTTTGCCTTCAATTGTTTGAGGGCCCCGAAACTGCCCAGAGGTGGAAATTTAGTTGTGGCTAACACCGTAGTTTTCGCGTTGGAGTTGTGCACGAGACTGCAGCGAATGCGTTGGTCAGCTCATCTGTCCACCACTTCGAATGTCCTTCTTCAGCGTTCCGAGGTCAAAACGCAATGAACACGCTCATCTGGTCGCCGAGGAGCACGCGAACGCGAGCGTCTGTTGGTGGTTTAGTGGCGTGCCGTTTTGTTTTTTGCCGACCCGTTCTTCTTTCCACGGAGACAAAACCATTCTGGGTTAGAGGTATACAGCTTCTGTGTAAAAGATTAGCTGTGACTTAGCTCGGCTATGCCAGGATATACGTAGTGTGAGCTACGGATGGACGGACGGACTAGCGAGTGACCGAGATCACGCGAGTCAAGCGCCAGCCCGCTAGTGACACGTCACTCCAGGAGCTTCCAGGCCTTCTCCGGCGCGCCAGCTGTGCGCCGTGTGACGTCACTGCTCCTCGGGCACGCGCAGCACGGCTCTCGATAAGCCACGCAAAACTGCTCAACCTCGGCCAGTGCAGCTTACACTACAAAACATTTGCCTTCGAAAAAGGCTATCTCGCTTCAGTATCAACAAAATGTTCTCCGTTGGAGCAGAGATTGGAACGTATTCCGCAGAAATGGTGTGATGTTTCGTCTTGGGGAATTAGATCGACCTTTAAAAAGATTATAGATAATCTAGATGCTCTTTACTTGGTGTGCTGTAAAGCCGTTCTTGCATGAAAGTCTTGCGCTGAAGCACTTTATATTGTTACCGTCACATTTAGTTTGGGTATATGCATCTGTGTAGAGGGAACAGGGAAGTCAGAGAAGAAGACGATGTTCGCCAGTGACCAGAGTCCTGGGTGCGCACTCGTTCAACACCTTCGGGTCTACTGTTACGTCTACGAAAGGGTTCATTCAGACACGACGTAACGGTACATAGACGCGAAGGTGTTGAACGAGTGCGCACCCAGGACTCTGGTCACTTGGCGAACATCGTCTTCTTCTCGGACATCCCTGTTCCCCGCTAAACAGATGCACATACCCAAACTAAATATGACGGTAATAAAATTATTAATATCATTTCAAGCAGTAAGTTTGTTATCTTGAGATACCAGCTGCGCTATCACCAGAAAATCCTCCGCATGACACATTAAAAATTCCTCTATTTAATTCGCAAGCGATTGTGTCACATGTGACAGCAAATTACAGCACACATTTTCTCGCAAGTTAACACACAATAACGCAAGCATGTTGCCATGCAGATGCGCGCACTCACACGCGCAGGCATACGCACAGAGAGATAAAGACACACATAGATGGCGGCACGGGCCCCAAAATACGTCCTGTAATAGCTACTAAGTGTAAAATGAACAGTGCTGTTGAGAGAGGGGCGTAGGCGTTGCCATAAATTTTCGTCGGGTTGGCAGGATGCAACCATACTTTCTGTATGTTAATGCCTGCTTGAGCGTATATTTTTAAATGCGAAAATTGAAAGATTTGAGGGCGCGGAAGCGGGTTGTAACCCGATCACCCCCGCCCCCCAACTGGCTAGGCCAGTGTGTTGACATATCACGTTATCAAGTTTCAGCGCACACGTTACCACAACTTCGATTCAGATCACTTAAATAGGCCTTTAGCTCCCAGTCTAATTACCAGGCTCGCGGTCGAGGTTGCTCTCGTACGCTGCGAGACCTGGCAGGTAGTGAGGCGTTGTTCGAAAAGCGCGTTCGCTACCGCGGCGTCGCAGAGACCCAGGTTGTTGTTGCCTGCGTATGGGTGCAGAGTTAAGGGTCGAGCCTGTCCTAGTCCTGGGACCCAGGTTAGGATCTGCCGTTTCCAGGTGGAGCTCCTTGCAGTGGAGGCTGCCGACTCCCAATCGGCCGCAAGTCGGTCGCTTGGTTGAGTCAGAAGCGGGCCAGTGTAATTGCCTGACCCGTGCAATCACACCCAAGGAGATCAGGCCTCTCAGACGTATGACGTACCGGAGAGAACTGCGACGCTGTTAAAAAACGCGTAAATTGTCTTCTTTTCGCCAATTACGGCGTGGTATTGGGCTACTCCTTGTTGCAAATATATAGGCATAGAACTGCAAAGCAAAAAAAAAAAAAAAATCAAGCAGTCTCCAATCAGTTTGCTTGAGACGACTGGAAGGCGAAAGTCTTCATCTTTTTTTTTTTTTTTTTGAGTCGGTTGTGTTGATTCACCCCGCCTTCCCCCTTCCCCGGAATGTTTGTGCACCCAGCGTGATTTCGCCCGGCCTCCGTGATGGTAGGCACTGGAAGCTTTCTGCACCTCACGCGGTTTTGCAGTGCCTCCAGGATCAGCCCAGCTTTGAGCAAGCGCAGACGTCAGGCGCTGACGTGACCGTGAGACGCCATTTTAGATGCGAAGCATCTTATGCTCGGGGCTATGTCCGTCCCTCCCTCCCGCGTCCGTCCCGCGTCCCGCGTCCGGCCACTTTCATGAAGTAGGGAAGCACCCACTATGCGAACCAGACCACCGTAGTACAATATAAGGCCGTCAACCACTATCACAGTTACCAGAGTCATGGCTGAGAGCATAGAGAGGCTGCTTAGCAATGGCTAGGCAGGTGGTGTCTGTCGCCCAGGTTGGCTCCATTCCTTGTTCCCGCGTCCCACACCACCACAGCGCATGCCCGTCCCCTACTCCTCTCTCTCTGTCCTCTCCTACGCTCACCCCCCTTTCTCTTCTCTAGGTATTGTGTACTCTACGGAGCGGCCCCCCGCGTCCCCCCACAGCGCATGCGCGTCCCCTCCACCTATCTCCTGTCCTACGCTCACCCGCTTTCTCTGCTCAGGAATCCTCTGCTCTACGGAGCGGCGCCCGTGTCCCACATCCCGACAGCGCATGCCCGTCCTCTCTCCTCTAGGAATCCTCTACTCTACGGAGCGGCTCCCGCGTCACACAGCGCATACGCCTCCTCTCCCCCCTCTCTCCTCTAGGAATCCTCTACTCTACGGAGCGGCTCCCGCGTCCCACAGCGCATGCGCGTCCTCTCCTCCTCTCTCTTCGAGGAATCCTCTACTCTACGGAGCGGCTCCCGCGTCCTACACCCCCCATAGCGCATGCGTGTCCCCTCCCCCTATCTCTCCTCTAGGAATGCTCTACAGAGCGGTCCCTACGACAGTTGGTGCGACAGCTCCATACCCCGCTGGGGGGGCGCCACGGTAGTTCGGTGGTATGAAAATGAGAAAGCGCGCGTGCCTCATTCTCTCTCCTGTGCAGCGTCACGATGAGCTCCCGGGCCGCTGCCACGAAACGAGAGCGGCGACGTTTCTCCCGCTCAAGCTAACCACCTCACCGCTGCTTAGCATCCACACATGGTTCCCTTTAGCGGGAGATGGGAAGTTTTTTTTCGTTTGACGCGGACGGGAAATTTTGCGTGTTTAATGAGGCAGACAGCTAAAGTTCCTGCCTTAAAAAATTGCCCCCCGCCCCACCCACCTTGGAAGATGAATCTGCAGCGATGCTATATCAAACACCACGCATGCTGATGGGCGGTACGTTTTATTATTACTTCATAGCAATGGTAGTGATAATCGCTTTGTGGTCGCTGTGGTACATGGGAAGACGGATTCAGTGAGTGTCCCAGAACCCCGACAAAGGGCGCGGATGGTAAAGTTGCTTATAAGCAACTTTATCATTCATGATGGTAAAGTTGCTTGTAAGAACGGAGGCTTTAGGAGTATCAGTTCTTAGTACCGCTTTACCATCATGAAACACAGTTCGTTATTCCGCATTAGAGGCCATGTGTCGTGTTCCGTGATGTTTAAAGGCTGCAGGGGAGAAATGGGTAGCGTTGCTCAGCGAATGAAACAATACACTACAAGAGACATTAAGTTTAGGTATGAGTAGTGCCACATTAGTCGACTGGCCGGGTCAGTTGGCTAGTCAGGCATACGGGAGCGTTGGTAAAGTTCTGCGGCGAAGGGTGGCCGTCCAGCCATCCTTATTAAGGCGAAAGCCTTTAATGTCTCATGCTCCCGTCCGTCCGGTGTCCGTCCGTCCGGTGTCCGTCCGTCCGGTGTCCGTCCGGCGTCCGTCCGTCCGTCCCTCCACACCCCCACTGCGCATGCGCCAACCCATTAAAAAAGATAAAAATAAAAACCTCCTCTCCACCTCTCTCTCCTCTAGGCATCCCCTCCCGCGGCGTCCACACCCCCCACTGCGCATGCGCGTCTTTCCCTCTCCTACGCTCCCCCCTCTCTCGCCTCGAGACGCCGACGCAGGCAGCGTCTGTTAGCGAGTTTCTTGGTTGAAAAAACCGACTGCTCGCGCTGCACAACCGTTCACTGGCCACCCCGTATATATGGCAATGGATCTTGACCTGCAAGGTAGTGCCGGTGGGAGATTTCTCCTCTGCGTTGTCGAACGATAAAAAATTCGCAGCGTGCGCGTTAACTACAAGCGGACTGTGGGTCTCTGTGTCCAGTCCGAGTCTTCTGTCTCTCATTGCCCATTAGCAGCGATTGGGATGTTCCAGTAGGAAACACCGCTCCATCACTGCGTGCTTTGCGCCCCCCCAGGTTTCTCTCCTGTGCAACGCTGCGATGAGCGCCAGCGTCAACGCCGCCGCCAATGTAAGCGTTAGCGCCCTCTGCTTCGCATCTACACATGGTTCCCTTTAGCGGGAGATGGTGTAATCTTTAAGGCGAAAGCCTTTAATGTCTCATACTCACGTCCGTCCGGTGTCCGTCCGACCTCCGTCCGGCGTCCGTCCGTGCGTCTGTCTGTTCGTCCATCCGAGCTCTGGCACGGAGCCAGGTGGCCGCCGGGATGCGCAGACGGATGCCGGTCGCGTTGGACGCTATAGCACTCGCGCTTTGCTTGCGTAGCGTCGCTGTGCCCAGAGTTTGGAATCATTCTGACCGACGCCGTCTCAATGAACCCAGGTGTTCAAGGAATACACTTTCCAATTTACAGAGGGTCCGTCAATTTAAGAGCTGGAATGCGGATGGCGTTTGCACAATGCGCAAAGCGCGAAAAATTGTAACGCATGCGAACGGAGGAAGATGAGTCTCGCGTCTCGCTGCGATTCGTGGTAATAAATCAAAGAAGAAAACACGCACCCATTCGGTTTGTGTCTTATCCCACGGAAAGTGTAAAAGAAAAAAAGACATGGCATAATCAGTGGAATGGCCACACGCTTTCGCCGAACACACTTTGGAATGTACGAAGTGTCCTTCAATTTTTTTCCCCACTTCTTTATTAAGTACTCGTTCTCAGTCAGCACGCGAGTATCCAGAACGCGATATTCACCACACAACGAACCACCCATAGACATCGAATATTTCATTCCCTTTTTCACGCTTACGTTTCACTTTGCGAACCAAGGAGGCGGCAGGAAACTCGAGCGTGAGCCGCCTGGCAACCCAAATTTCTCGTCGTCTTCGATTATGCATGCAAACAACACGGCGCGGCAAGCTTGTTTATACACGGGGAATCGATGCATCAAATTTCGGCCGTCTCGATGCGAGTCAACAAACAAAGCCTATTTTTGATAAATTTCTGTGGCTGTGCGAGCTGCAGTCGTGTTATAGTATACGTGGTCATCATGCGATTAGAGTTTGAGAGTTATCGCGAGCAAACATTCGAGCGACGCCAATTTCCCGAGGCGTTATTTTTCCCGACGCGAATATGAATATGTCGCCGCGCAGCTTGAATACCTCGCGAGCGAGCGGTGCAGATAAACGTCTTTGCGTTTCGCGTGGCACGCAGGGTGTTTTTTGCGGCGTGTACACGCATGAGCGAGAAACCTCACCACATGGGCGGCGAGGAAAATTGGATAACACGATATCAAAGCCTAGTACGGCGGCCGACGAATTCGCCAGCGCAATTCCGTCTTAGTTTTCTCGGAGATTTTTGTCTTATTTAGTTTGGGGAACCGCGTCTGTTGGCCACGGCGTGGTAATTGAGTTGGAATGATTGCTGAGAGGAATGTGGAAATGCTTCCGTATGCCGACACCGCTACCTCAGCTTCTGTCCCCTATATATATATATATATAGATAGATAGATAGATAGATAGATAGATAGATAGATAGATAGATAGATAGATAGATAGATAGATAGATAGATAGATAGATAGATAGATAGATAGATAGATAGATAGATAGATAGATAGATAGATAGATAGATAGA
The DNA here is from genome assembly GCA_030522465.1 of Rhipicephalus appendiculatus. NCBI lineage: Eukaryota > Metazoa > Arthropoda > Arachnida > Ixodida > Ixodidae > Rhipicephalus > Rhipicephalus appendiculatus. Next base: position 63,475 of record JALIZH010017462.1, read on the forward strand.
CGTGCAGAGCTAGCTGGTGAGTTCCCGGCGAGTTCCGTGGGAAGTCATCAGAGATCACACCTCCATATCAATTAATGATGTAGATGTATTGCGGTTAGTACATGCGATTAAAGATGTCGCCAGTGACCCGGTATTGCATAAGTGTCATTGCATCTATCAAAATGAAGGGATCGAAATCGCATAAGCTCTAATGATTACAGCCCAGCCGCGTCTCGAGCATCTGTATAAACGTAATCACAGTAAACGATTATTGCCTTCTACCACAGGGATCAACTAATGTCAAGTAAACAATTTACTGTCCCCGGCAGCGTTGCAGGACACAAAGACGAAAAGTAGCCTGAAGGTTGGAAAAACTAGCCAATAAGTAGCCACTATGAGCCAAGGGCTCAAACAATAGCCAAAAGTAGCCATGCGTGTGTAATAATAACTGCGACGCTTTTATTTCAATGACTGAATCCAAAAGCTTTTTGGTGAAAATGTAAATAAACGCGGCAAGAACACTTCAGGATCATAAATAGCTGGGATTGAAGCATAAATTGTTAGTTTTAGCGATAATTTCGTGCCAGATGAAGCAGTTTCATACTCTGTTTCAGAAATGACATTTCCTTCACGTGTGTTGCGTGAGGCTTCATGAACAGTCTAGAAGTACTAGCCTTGCGGTGACAACAACAACAACAACAACAACAACAACAACAACAACAAGAACAACAAAAAAAAGAGCACTGCTTGAGCGTGCCAAAAATCACAGTTGCTGGAATTGGCGCATAAATATCGTCACTCTTTCAATTGTTTCTTGCATGCACGGTGACAAAGTCCGAGCATTTAACATTTCCAAGTTGCACTCCCTACATAATTTCACGAATTAACACGGATAGCTCGTTGGGTCCTCATCCAATCTCCATTGCCAATGAGGGCAGAGCTTCCTGAATGGAGCGAGCTTGCCATTGTTCACTCGAAATTACAATTCGAGTTCAGCAATAGGTGGTCTGGTAAGTCAGGCGCCATGCAATAGATTTTCCTAAGTGCCTCAGCCACGTATCTTTTCTTTTGTGTAATGCAAGCGGAAAATTCAATTTCGGGAGCAAGAAACGTGCGTTGGTCGCCATGTCTTCACACCGCGTATCGAACGCCAGCGGCTGCAACCTCACAAGATATTGAGAATTAGAATCAAATTGAAGGAACTAGAAAGTAGCCAAGAAGTAGCCTAGGCGTTTTTTTCTTCCGCCACCGCCCAAGAAAAAAGTAGTCAAACTGGCGCAAAGTAGCCAAACCTGGCCACCCTGGTCACCGGTCGTCAATCAACAGTGAGATAATAGAAGCCCATGATGTTCATTATGCTGGTGTAGACGACCAATGAATTAAGATCCACGCAAAGAAATGGGTACAGCGTTCTACAGAAGTGGTAGAACGTGCGCGCGCACTGATGCCTATTAAGGCAGGGCGGCCAGTAAATTCTGTCGGCAGATTGCGGCGCCCGTACAACCGCTGAGAGGTATATAGTAAATTATCCGTTATACTTCCCTTCGCGCCTCCCAAGGATTCGCGATATTGCCGCTACAGGATGGGGCCCGCCATCTCTGTGCGCAAATACCCTTGACCCTTGTCGGCGAATGTCCTGACCCAGCCTGCCGTTGTTCCAGTCCTGTGGTAAAAAGGGCAAACTACAATACTCAAGAACTGAGACAGGGTAAAATGACCCACAAGCGAAGCCCTGTGCACCTTCGCTTACTTGGGCTGCATGAGCCTTCAACTACTTTGTGGGACAAAGTTTCAAAGCGTCCAAAGTCGGACATTTTTTTTTTTTTTTGCAGTTTCGTTTCTGCGACATTTTTGTCGATTTCGGAGTGTAGTGGTCGTGGCTTTTCTGGTCTGGTACAGCAGTCACGGTCACTAAGTTTTTCTGCATTAAGAAAAAAAAATGGAGTGTACTTGGGTACGGAGGAAGCGTAGGTGCTCGTAATCTGTTGAAATAGACGGACTGTTCGCCAAACATCGCGGGAATTAGTTCGGAGGTGGAGCTGAATACACGAAGTTTGTCTAAACAGATGCGATGTCACGTTTCACAGGGTTGGGTTCGCTTGCCTTTACAGTATAAAAAATCTATCGAAAAAAAAAGGGGGGGAGGGGCACTTTCTGCATTTCGGATTTTGTTCGCGGATTAAATGTGTCGGTATAACATCAGCGACAGTGGCAGCGTTCATACGACGCTGCATATTTGGATATTCTCGACTTTTCGTGCGCAATGAAATGTTCACGCTCTCGCAAGGAAAACAATAAATAAAATGTCCAAAGAAAGCCCACGAAAAAGATATTTCCTGCAACTGAGGCAATCTTATGTCATCTAGCAATATCTTGGTAAGGACACATATTTTATTCAGTAAACACCTGTAATCATATAATGACAATGATAAGATAGAAGTACACATATAACACGCATATACACAAAGACAATTACACCTCAAGGCCAAGTCTTTATCGCAATAAAAAAATAATACAGGTATGTTTGATTAATTAAAACAGTGCTAAAGCGATGGTTGGAGGGTTCTGTGACGCAAAAAACATATTTTCCGGATGTATCGACTAATCTAACACGCCGTGTAGCAGCATCATTTTACACTGTATCAAGCAGACACGTTCATACTTTAAATCTCAATATGACGAGTGGCTTCGGTTCAGACATGGCACGGTTGTAAAATAGGAATAGCCGGCGCACAGAGGAGTGAGAATCGCTCTAATACGCACGGTGCTTGCCTTTTGGCTGGAAGAGCGCCCGTGGCGCGAATGTACTCGCCGCCTCCGATCTTGTCCAAACCGCGACGAGGACCCGAGCCGAGCGAGGAAGAGGAGAGTCCTCGCAGAGCGTACGGCAGCACCAGCGACCGAAGGAGCTCGGCATCGTCGGCAGAGCGTAGCAGTTCGCCGCCGCTGATTTTGTCGAGGTGACGGCCGCCCAGACCCCGGATGTACTCGCCGCCGCTCAGTTTGTCCAGCGTCCGAGCTCCCTTGGACGAGGACGAGGCGGAAGCCTGACCGCCGCCGGGCTCGTCACCACGCACCTGCTATAAACAAAAGACAAATGCATCGGCAATCAGAAGACGGTTATAGACATTTGGCATACTACGTGCACTATTGGAATGCGGAAGGGCACACATTTGGGCTCGTCGGTTAATGATTATACGGAGGAAGCAACGCTACGTGTCCTTTTTTTTTTTTTCGTTTTGCCCCGTGGTATTGCGCTGTTTCCTGCGAATAACCATAAAAATGGGACGCGAAGCTTTAGGGTGAGCACATGAAGGATTTTTCCAACTTTGAGTAGATGTTCGTATCACATTGAATTCCACATAAATGAAAACATAACCCGCAAAATAAATCAACGACATCGGAATTATAGTGGCTATTATTGAAGCAGTTAAGTTTATCTGCGACAATTCTGGGGCACGACAGTGGGTAGTATGCACGGATAGCCAACCAGCCCTTCAGATAATCAAACATGCGAGATCAGCCTTCCCAAAAATGTCGAAATATCACGATGCATTGCAGAAACTGCGGAATATGCCTCAGCACAGGGTCACAACATCGTATGTCAATGGATACTCAGCCGCATTGGAATAAAGGGCAATGAAGAGGCAGACAGTCTTGTTGCAAATAAAGGAGGACGAAGGGGCGCGGGCACGTGCAACAGCCACGGACGCTGGTTCGCTAAGTTGTTCTAGTACCTTCGATGTAGCCAGACGTCCCGGTCCGGGTCTCTCCGTCGCGTTTTCTACAAGTCTCGCTAAGAAAGCCTTGAATGAAGCACGGGATTACGCAATTTCTGGAGCAGATGTTCGAAATAGTATTATGCAAGAAGCAACCACTGTTCTGTGGAGATGTGGTTTCATAGCACTAAATTAAATCAATCATTACTTTATGAAGTCGATCCACACAGAAAATTCTCAATAGTGGCCGATCTTCCACGACACATAGAGACGTTATTCCACAGACTTCGACTGGAAGTAGCATATACAAACAGCCTTCCTGCACAAAATACGCCGATCCAGCTCACCGGAATGCTACTGTGGTGACGAAGAGGAGAATGTTGGGCATATACCATATCCGATACGATCAGTGACGTCCACTAGTTTAACCATTACAAAATCTCGCACTAATTATGGATCATTTACATTCACGCATACCGCATCACATCTTTGGAACAAACTACCCACATACCTAACAGAACTACAGTCATTCACCTGTTACGAAACTAACCTACGTTTTTTTTTATACTCTCGTCTCTTCTCTGATGAGAATGTCCCATATTCCTAGGGTCATACATTTTTCTCACGTGCTCTGTGTTTGTATGACAGAATATGACATAAGGGCCCCCTTCACAACTCCTATGCGGGTTACGGCGCCCTGCCTTTATAACGTAACTGATGTGTCATCTTCATGTGAATAATAGAGTTTTTGATTGATTGATTGATTGATTGATTGATATTCTTTTGGAGTGCGTAAAGTACGCGGAAGAAACAGAAAAAATTAAAGAAGAAATTAGCAAGTTTTGCACAGGCGCCCCCCTCACATTGCAGAAATTACTTGGACCGTGACCTGAAACGCATATTCAGAAACAGGCGAACATCTTCCTGAAATACTTCTTAGTGGACACCGGGCTTGATAAGCGCTTGTGATATAGAGCTATGTGTTGTGTTATATGGAATGATGTGTTAGATCATATACTGTCGGCAGAACTGGAAATGTGCGCGTATGGACGCTTTATTGCAATGTAAACTTCTGCAAGCAAACTGTACATTGCCATGTTATCTTAACTTGTTTCAGGTGTGCTATATGTTTGTTTTTTAGCTGCTCATTGTTTATTTTGGGCAACCTCTTTCTTCCTTTTTTTCATTTTTTTCTTTGTTCGCTGCAAAACTTATAGAAATGGAGAGGCCGAGGTAATATAAACTTCAACCTCTACACAGCAAGACAGTTCTAACAGAACAGAACAGAACAGAACAGAAACCAGCCGAACGTAACATATGTTAGATAGTCAAAGGCCCAAGATTGTGGTAACCTAAATCCAGGAAACCGAAAAAAGAAAAAAATTCAGGGCCTTCTTAAATTCTATTATCATGCGTGAGTGTGCTTGAGATACATATGTGCGAACAAATATTGCGTTCAGATGTTTTATATCAGGCTTACACCTTTCATTACCAGAAACGGAAGGTGCGTTCTGACGGTCATAGATGGGGCACAAAAATTTGTCTAATTTAGGAGATGAAAAAACGCTGGTGCTGAATATCAGGGGATATTCCAGTAAGCAGTTCGTGTTCTCGGAGATACATATAAGTGAATGCTACAAGGTTTTTTTTATTCTTCTTTTTTTTTTTTACAGTGCTCCCCTAGCACTGCAGCATTGGTGACAATTCAATATTACATAACCGACGCACGCGGCAACAGCACACGTAACAGTTGAATAAAATGTGGCTTGAAGACATTGGCTTGTTGCGGATCACAAATCTGTCTAATATAGAGATTTCTTTGGCGTTAACGCCGTACTGTGAGTTGTCAGCGTAAGTAGTTTTCATTAAGGTGAAAGTGCGACATGGCGTTGCCCGTGTGCTTCCACAATCAATGAGTCACTAAAGAAGAACTACTATAGACGAACCACGAACCCCACGGAGTAACTTTTCCCGTTCAGTGCTCTGCGCTTCAAGAAAAGAAAATTGGATGGAAGATGAAAAAACGACAAAAACAAAGAAATGTTAAGACGTGACATGGCACTGTCCGCACGAACACGATGAACGTGTCTCTTAGACAAATCCGCCGGCTTTCTTTTTTTTTATGATACAAAGAAATTCAAGCAATAAGGTATGTAAAAAGTGTCGTAACCTTGCCGGAAAGAAATTAACTAAGGAAGCGATGTCAGCGAGCCTTTCATTTTATCTGTACTTCTATCCCCTACGCTTGCAGACAAAATGCGGTTCACTAACTTTGAAGAACGGGCCGCGTAAGGAAATCAATGGACAGAAATTGTTACCACACAGCAAACGTGGACACATTTTCGATTTTCAGATAACGGTGACAAAAGGAAAATATGGGAAAGGAGGAAAAAAATCACGCCATATCCACGAAGTGAATGATGATGAGTGGGCGAAGCTCGATCGTTTTCATCCATGGAGTGTGGTCTGGAACGCGCTTATACTTCATAGTCATCAGCGTCATCGTTATCACGTGTAGTGGGCACATTCCACTATACTGCGTCATCGTCATCTTTATCACGTGTAGTGGGTACATTCCACTATACTGGAACGCGCTTATACTTCGTCGTTATCACGTGTAGTGGGTACATTCCACTATACTGCGTCATCGTCATCTTTATCACGTGGAGTTGGTACATTCCACTATACGTGGCTATCTACCTACCTACTACTACTACTACTACTACTACTACTACTACTACGACAACTACAGAGGAGGGACAGACCCACACCCTTAGGAGCTTCGCCCCTAAAAAAAACAATGTTAGCGTGCGATAAAGCTTAGTATGACAAAGAATCATGCCAAAGCGGGAGGGCTTTTATCATGTCTCCATCTGTTCTATTTTTAAGGCGAAAGCCTGAGATGCCTTATCAAACTCGAAATTTGAACGTCGGCGTTGGTGTCCCGCGTCGGCTGCTGTCGGCGTCCAGCAGAGTCGGGGACGAGTGATGTAAAAAATCGTCACATGATGACACCATCATATGACGTCACAATCACTTCACAGATTGCCAAAGCTTCTGACGTACATGACATTAGTATGACATCACTGTGGCTTCACGTGACGCCAAGTCACACGATGACACCATCACATGGCATCGTAGCTTGGTGAAAGGTAGCCCGATCACGGAGGCTATGCGAAACCAGGTCAAGTGCCTCCGATCTTGGGGGTAGTGCGAGACCCCGATTGATGCAGAAAACTTTCCAAGGGTGGCGGGGCAGGATCAGTACAACGACTGAGAAGAAAAACACGATGGCTTTCGCTTTCGGGTCGTCTTAAGTGAATGCATAAGGCACCCTGTGATTTTTTTTTCTATTTACCCACCCAGCCAAGCTCAATAAATTAGCATCCATCACAGTTCAGACATATGGTATGCAGAAGAATGAAAAATGTTAACAGTCATCTCTGGCAGAATAACGGGAAACACTCTTTAGATGTGTAAGAACAATATCGTTGGTAGCGCCATCATTAGATGCACATAAATGTAGCCCACTGTGGCTATAGGATATTAGATTGCGGATTTCAAGCGTCGGTAGCGACACAACTATTCTGTAGACGTCGGTCTGTTCTGTGTGAAAAAACAATAAAAACGTTTCCTGTATAGTTAAATAAAATTTTTAAGAAATTGCTCTTGATCAGTTCAGCGACGGTATTTTCTTCGAAGGGAACCTTCACGTCGCACAAAGACCTCTTCAAGTGCACTGTAGTTGGACAAAGCACCACTATGTGTCGCTGTCAATGCTGCAGACGTAATTTAGAAAAGGTATGCATGAAAAAAAAAATAAAAAAAGAGATCGCCATTAAATCCCAGAGTGGAAAATATGTAATAAGACGTAATTTGAACAAGCGAGCCAGGCGACTATTCGCGCCCACAGTGTTTCAGAGATGAAACCCACTAAAATCATTATAACACATTACACGACTCAGACAACTTGTAACTCGTGGGCCGCAGTCAACTTGCCGACTAACTGAAGCTTTCTGTTAAGTACAGCACATCGTGTCGTATAACTTCTCGCCAGTACGCCTCAGGTATCAGAGCGGCCGGATGCTGCAAAATTTCACAATCATCTTTTGCACTGAGGGGTTATTTCATTTCGTATAGGCGTTAAGCGGCCACGTGTTGTGATGCACGTGCCCTCTAAGCGAAGCACCTTCGATCTGAGTGTGCGCTTCTTAGAGCAACAGAACAAATAAAAATAAAGTGAGAGCTCATGGCCACGTGTGCTTGCACGAAACGTTCGTTGGCCGCTCTTGCGACAACACCGCTGCGCGCGACGTGTGCACGGCGTGCGTGGACGCTTCTGGCACCTTTCCCACGGCATGAAAGCACGCGGCTCGACCGCTCCATCCTAACCACTGATGCGTAAGGGCCTTGCCGCCGCTGCGCCGAACGAGAAAACTACGCGAACAACAACAACGTACGAAACGACATTGAGTAAGCAATCCAAACCACACATACATAATCGCACGAACACAAAAATATAAAACAAAGTAATCGTCGCTGCCCAGCTTGCTGCAGCGGCGCGTCCCGGTGCTTGGGCGACAAAGACGACGGCAGGGTACCGCGGTCTCACGCCTTCAGGTGACGGTGGTGCAAGGCGCTGAGTTTCTTTATCGGGGAACGTCGGTTACGATACGGGTTGAGCGTAACACAAAAGCGCGAAAAGAAAAAAAAAGGAAGAAACGTACTAGGTTTACTGGTCGTCCAGTGTACAGGGATTCATCGCAGGCTGCGACCGCTCTCAGCCCTTGCACTCTTCTCCGTGTCCTTCCGATAGCCTGAGCACCTGGATCTATATGCAGGACTGTATGTTTTTTGTGTCCGAGGTGCCTCTCCCCACCACCCCGCACTCCACTGCATTCGAACGTGGCCGCAGTCTCTCGTAGACATGTGTATACGCGAGTGTTTGTGATACCGCGTTGAGAAATGACGCTATACGTTGGGGTATACGACCGACGCTATCCGTCTTCGTTGCTGCTTTCGGGGGGGTTTTGTGCCCGAGTGAGAGAACAAGCGACTGTCAGCGCCGATGAATCGATGGTGCATTGACAGCGATGCGGCGCGCTCTGATGGAAATGGTTCGAAGACAGCGGCGTGGTCTCTACCAGGACCGAATCATCCAGTCCTGAGAAGAAGAAACGGTCCCGCAGTTTTGTATGCCTTTTTTGTAGTTTGCCGCGGACAATCCATCTTTCTCGCGATGTGCAACTCAATGGACCTTGCAAAGGTTCGCTGTGATCGCAAGAAGCCCTCGAGGCCGATCCATATTAGGACACGCCTGTAGTGTGAGCAAGCTGTGCGGTGGGATTCTCTGGGTTGGTCGATCAACACGTGTATATCTCCTGCGGTACACAGAACGCATTGTGTTTCTGGGGAACCGATGTTCGTTAGGAGAATGATGGTCTTAGTAATGAAAGAAGAAAAAAAAAACACCCAAAGAGGTGCTGGTTTCATGGTGTACAGGTGTGGGCAGGTAGATACGATGCCTACTGACAACTCCCAATACATAACACTCCCGCTCGAAGGCGAAGGTAGCTCTGAATAAAGCAAGAGCAAAGCAGGCACGAAGGCGTATATATTATTATGAAACCCAGCTGAAACTTTTGTGTCAGCGTCTACAAGAATAGACCACGTAGAAGCATGCGTCATACTCGCGCAGTACGGTTACGATTGTTTTGTACTCATGTTTTCTTGTGTTTGCAAGCATTACTATGCCAACGTCCAACATGTTCGCAAGGCTCGGGCGTTGAACGAGCCTGATACCTGTGCGCAAGTATTATGCAGTTGCTACGCGGGACCACGCGTGTGAGTGATTACTTAGGCTGAATAGAAGCTAGATGTACGACGACACAAATTAACAAGCATTGCTGCTGCTGCTGTTGTCGTCGTCGTCGTTGTTGTTATTGTTGTTGTTGTTACCGTCGAGTTCTTGGCGATTCCACATGGCATAATGAGTGAAATGCCCGCCAATGAGGACTATTCATTACAAGTTCCTTAAAGCTCGCCAGGTCTTTCACTTCGACGCTCAGAGTGTCATAGAAACATCTTGCACATAACTGGACTCGTTTTTTTTCTTATCTTCGGCTTTGGCTGACATTAGTCTGTGTTCCATAAATAAGTAGCTCACGTGACATCAACCAAAATAACAAACTTAAGTTTCATTAACTCAGGTTTTGTAGTTCGTAAAGAGAAAATAACACTTTAGTCCACGTCCCTCAAGGGTAAACGGCAGTCTATTGATCGAATTGATCGAGATTTTTCTCCGAGAACGGGAGCACCGGCTAGCCCTTGATAAAGTCTGGACTAACACTTCACGCAGAAAAGTGTTTAATGTATAGTGCGCGTCACTTTATGCATCCTGCAAGACTATTTTGCAGCACAAAAGTGGCAGAAGTATTTTAAAACATTGCTGAATAACATTTTTCAATGTCAGTTGTAAAAAATGCAGTCGCGTTGAGTTAAAGTGCCCAAGCTTCGATAAAAAGCGAAATAAGTAAGGGGGAAAAAAAAGGAATAAATGATAAATTAAATAAAAATTACGGTTTTTTATTAGTTCCTTGCGATGTTTAGTCTCCGATAAATGACGAGCCGCTAAATTCAAATAACCTACGAATCATTCAAGTACAGATAACATCAATTTTGCTCGTGCTCTCTCAAAACGCAGAAGTGTGAATTTTTTTTTTTTACAGAGCTCACAAAAAGATGGAGGATGTGCTAAATACAGGTGAGAAGGAACTTTAGAGCGCTGTTTAATGCATCGGAAAGCCGTAGTGGGTAATGTAGACTATGGCCGTATAGTTGCAGTAGCTGGAGTACAGTATTTTGAAAACGACGGGATTTGAAAAATATGCCGGATATGGAAACATTTTCCCACTTCAATCATGCCTTAGCTGAATTCCTTCTAGGAAACAGAAACGAATTCCTTTGTGTTTCGAACTTTGCTTAGCCGAAGATGCTATTGTGCATGGCATCCTAAGAAACTGATCGATCAGCTGTCTACAGCCACGATGAAACCACTGCGTGAATTAAGCCACGACAATGATTTTCCTAACAATATCGACACCTGCCCTACTTAGCGTGTTTGTCCGATCATCGGATGAAACATCTGCCAAGCCAGCCACCTAACCTCCAGCAGAGGCATTTTACAGTGCACCAGTATAGGCCCAAGGCTTTTCAACCGCACATGAGCGTGCAGCAGTTAAAACTAAGTCGTGTGGTAAAGCAACTTGGCTGAATAAGTAATCTGCGTGCTGCTCTAATATTTCCGCGCCAGTCGAAATATATGTTCACGTTGGGACCCTCTATGTGAGAAAGTCTACCTTGCCTGTTGTCGCGGAACGTCGGCCTTCGTTAAGTATGGCACCGCCAGAAAGACGGAGCCGCGAGACACCCCAACAAATGCCTTTAATGGCGACAATGGAACTCTAAAAAATGTTCATGATGGTGATAGTGCTGCACGCACTTTTTGGCGCTAGCTGCGGAGACAGCAACCCACGATCAATTCTTCTTCGTCGTCGTCTGCTGATCTCCGACACCTGTCGACTAAACTTAACTAAAACCTAACTTGTATACTCTATTCCACCATTGTGGCATATTCCCAGAAGGCGAGCGCAGGCGAGCGCCAAGGCATTCTAAAGCCACGCAACGCAGTCTTCTCTGATATTTATTAGGCCTATTCTTGGGACGCAATGCTGAGACATTGGAGAGCACGCGTTGAGAGGCTCCACGAGAGGCAGACGATCGAGAAGTGAGTGCACGCGTACTGGTCGAAGTACGCTCGAGTTAACTCGTTACCGCAACCTGTCAAACCCTATGTGCCCAACTTTTTTCGGACATGCTTGCAAGCACGAACGACTTTATGCATCCACCGTATCGAGTGGTCACAAACCACACGGAGACTATTCGTGTGATCGAAGTTCACACTTGAGGACGCATGTAATTTCTGAAGGAAACCAACAAGAAAGCACGAAATGTGAGGATAGTGTTCAATGCATGAATGGAAGGCCGTAAAAAAAGCATTCGTTGTCAAAATGACCGTGTCGGTCAGCCACGGTGACCTAAGGGGGCTCATAAATATGCAAGGACCTCTCCTCACACAGCGACCACATCATTAGGACGTATGTATGGGTATATAGTCGAGCTTGAACATGCATGTGGCCGCTGCTCGCCTCTGCGTAGCGCCCGGTTCTCTAGCAGCATGCATGCAGTGAACCGTCAGTGACCGACCTCCGTACTGTCACGCTCCCCCTCTACTACTTTCCTCTTGCGTCTCATCCTTGCAATTTTCTTGAGTCTGTGTCCTCTCCACCTGTTTTCAATCTCTCTTTCTTGCCTTTCTCTCCCCACATCGGCCTAACCGTGCCGGGCATAACCAGAATTCAGGGGAACGTCGTTGTCGCTTCTAATCCAGCTCGCTTTATTGGCCACTTAAGAATGCAGCACCATCTACGGCTTGCTTGAAGAGGGCGATGATGTCGTCGACCGACTTGGCGGTAATGGCCTCCCTCGCAGCGTTCTCGAGCTTGCGCTGTCGGTTGGAAGCCGAAGGCTAACTTTGAATTTAGTCCCGAATTCGTAGAGTCTTCAAGTGAGCGCTGCAGTGTTTGTTTGCTTTGACGGGATGCTCCCTTCCGTTTATCGATCTGCGTCACAACATGCAGAATGTCTTGCGCAGAATAAAAAATCAGGTTCCAAAAAATAAATGGCACATTGATATACGAAGAACTGATGACCGAATTTACGGAAAATGGTGTCCATTCTGACATAATCTTACAGAGGAACGTGGCTAGCTTGAAAACCGTAAGCGGTGTCGCTGATATTATTATCGAACGGGTAGTTCAGCGAAGCGACTATTAAGGCGAAAGCCTTAGATGTCCTAATGAAACTCGAAAAGTGACCGTCGCTATGGTCGTCAACACGAGTGATGGAAAAGAATCATGAGATGGCGTCACAGATCCCCGCAAAATTTCTGACGTCATTCTGACGTCACATAACGTGACTTCACATGGTGACATCATCACATTACATCGTCGCTTTGTCATAGGTGGGCCAATCCCGCGTAGCCCTGTCAGGTGCAGAAAGCTTTTAATGCGTCCGATCTCGGAGGCCAGTGCAAAACCAGGCAAGAACAGAAAGCTTTGGAGGGTGGGAGGATCAAAGCAAGCATACCAAAAGGTAAAGACGATGGCTTTCGCTTTCGCGTCATCCTGGGCGAATGCACGAGGGAGCCGGCGAGCTATTCTTCCCGTTACCTAAAGCTGCGAGCGGTGCCCTTTTCGATTGAGGAAGCACTGTGGTCAGTAATTGTATGCAGCTTTGTTCGTAAAATATACGAAAAATAAACTTCCGGTAATACCACAGAGGCACCAGCATGCAACGTAACTATACCAGCTAAAACTAATTACTCTGTGTAATAAATGAATCACAATCTTCTCTGAGGCGCAGGCTATGATAAGAACTTCTTATATAATGTACATCCAAACTCTACAGCGCTATATTCTTGTATGAAGAAGACATGGAACAACCTCGTATACGCTGTAAAATGTGTTAAACTTCTTGTGGGAGCCTTCCGGGAAAGATACATTGCATGGACAGGCGACCGAAAGAAATAGAATCAACTGTTCGTGCGGCGAGCAGAAGATTAGGATTAGGATTAGGATGTTGTAGGCTGCCGGTAGATCTAGCCTTGCGAAATTTGCAGGCAATTGCCCCGGCCGGTTCCCTCTTTTCTGAACATATGAAACCAGTGTCCTTCTGAAAGCGAAACGCGGGCATGCTCTATAGAAAGTCGCGCACAGCGCGACTCAGCCCTGCTTAACCGGTGGCCTGTGAGCTATTCCGCTTACAGTGATTTACCGGGCCCCCATATCCCCACACCACACCCCAACATAAATGTCACTCATCACCAGTCACCTGCGAGGCCTGTAACGGTCAAAAACTTCAAGAGCAGTCGCGACAGCTCCTTCCTGAATGTCCAGTGACCACGCGGAAACACAATGTCGTTTACACTGTCGTGTGGTGAGCCTAAACGCAAGGCTCCACAAGATCAGACTCTCCGCGACGCCATTGTGCCCGGCTTGCAAGACCTGTGGTGATATAGAACATTATTTGCTTAAGTGTCGTGAACTTAACAAAGACCGTCAATGTTTATTTGACGAGCAGAACAGCTGTCAACAGATAAGCAGATTCAATTATACGGGCAACATAGTGCAACAACTACGCAAATTGGAAATAGATGTTAATAACTCTGCGAAGACTCACTTAATCTCTGTATTCTTATCTCATGTTGTTCTTTCAAAATAGCAGATATTCTTGTCTACGCGCTTTCTTGAACTTTTCGAATTTCTCTCTGTTTTTTTTAGAGGAACCTGAAAAACGTGATGTCCTTAGGCGCTGGAATCTCCTTGAAAAACGTAATGTCACTGAGTGATAGCGCTCTAAAACGAATTCCATCGCGTCTCGAGCTTTCCTTAGCTTAAGAATCCATTGTAGACGACATCATGAGATTTTGATCGATCAGCTTTCTGCAGCCTGAATTAAACCATCGCTTGTCTTGAGCCATGATGGTGATGATCCTAACAATATCGGCACCTATCCCTTAAGGGGATTGGCCAAACATGGGCTGTAACGTTAGCTAAGCCAGCCATCTAACCTGTACTAGTGGCGTACTCCACTGCGCTAAAAACCCTCGACTTTTCAACAGTAGAAAAACGTGTGGCAATTAAATGGGCAGTCCAGTGTAAGGCAATTTGACTGAATAAGCAATTAGCGCACTGCTCTAATATTCAACACAACTCAAATATATAATCACGTCGCTACACAGTTACTTAGAAATTCTAGCTTGCCGGCGCACTACACCCAACTAAAATTTTACATGTATAGCCTATTCAACCGTTGTGGCATATTCCTAAAAGCCGAGCGCCGCAGAACTCGAAAGCCACACGACGCAGCCTTCAAGGAAACCCATTACACTTATTAGAGCTGTGCACGGGCCTAATTTTCAAGCCCGAGCCCGGCCCGGGCACACTGACTGCGTCGAAGGCCCGCCCAAGCCCGACCCTAAAGGGCTTCGGGCCCGTCTGGCCCGGCCCGACGTACAAAAACACAAACCCGGACCCGGTCCGGCCCGACCCTATGAAAGTTTGCTGCGGAGACAAGATACCACTTTTTCATTATGTGGCATTTTATTCAACATATCAAAGTTAAACATACGCAAACGACACATCTTCGTGTGTATACACAGATTACAACAAGTTGTGTAAAAATAACAAGCTGTGCAGTGATTCGGACTTCAGTGAAGTGCGGTGCTCCTGCATCACATATCCCGTCGAACTGAAGTTCCGTTCGCTGCTCGCACTGGTAGCCGGAATCGCAAATATTTTTTTCGCAAGCATAGCAAGCTTGGAATAATTAGACTCCTTGTTCTTCCAGAAGTTTAGTATCTCTGATGCAGGACAGGATGATGATTGCATGGATAAATAATCACAAAGGTGATCTGTGTGCTCATCGCTAAGTGCTAGAAGACAATTCCGGCACAACGTATATATTTTTGGTTTGATGCGGGCTTTGCACCTGGCCCGGCCCACCCGATGCCCGAGATGAGTAGCCCGAGCCCGGCCCGGGCCCGAGATGGGAAGACGTCCACATCTCGAGCCCGGCCCGCGGGCCGGGCCGGGCTCGGGCTTTCGGGCTACCCGGAGCCCGTGCACACCTCTAACACTTATTAGCACGCCAAGCTAGAGACACTGAGGCACGTGTTGAGTGGCTCGACGAAATGCAGACGGTTTGAGTATGTGCGTACACGTCGAAATACGCACGAGCTTCTCGGTTCCGCCACCTCCCACGCCCTTTGCGTCCAAGTTTTTTTCGGACATGCTTGTAAGCACGAGAACTAAGAGAGTGATGAAACTATTCAACACATTTTGTGCAACTGCCGACAGTATATTGCTTACAGAGACAGTCGCTTTGCAACGCGTTCGATAAATTGGACCACCGAACTCCTTGGGAAGAAAGAATCCTGCGCTCTTGGCAGGACTCGACGACAAAGATGAAGATAATGCAGGGGATACGGCGCTTTCTGCGTAGAACCGGTCTATCAGAACGGCTCTGATTGGAACGTCCTGCGTGTGTGTGCATGCGTGTTTTTTATTTTGTTTTGTTTTGTTTTTGTTTTTATCATACCCAGCATTTCTTGACATGTACATGTTGCGCCATCTCTCGGCGGCGGCCGCCGTAACTGAATGGGACGCACACACACAAAAAAATTACATCTGAAGAATGAAACAAAATGTAGAAAACGAATCTCGGTTTCAGATACTAGGAAACCACTAGAACAT
The DNA here is from genome assembly GCA_030522465.1 of Rhipicephalus appendiculatus. NCBI lineage: Eukaryota > Metazoa > Arthropoda > Arachnida > Ixodida > Ixodidae > Rhipicephalus > Rhipicephalus appendiculatus. The sequence continues at coordinate 79,547 of JALIZH010017462.1, forward strand.
TTTAGGCATAATCTGATAATGTTCCCCAAAGCGTCTACCCTTTTAGGCCATTTGAAGGTTTTATCACACAGCCTAGGAGAACTGCCTAAATCTAGACCCATTTTGGCCTCTTTCAAGCTATATAAAAAATATTTTACTGCCTAAACTGTTATGAGTCCTCAACAAGAGCCCATATTCGTGGAGTTGGTGTCTGCAGCCGCCGCCACCGGTATCCGTCACAGCTATCGCGCATATTGAGAAAGAAAAAGTGAATGATGGCGAGTGGGTGAAGCTAGGTTCTGAGGTCCAAAATGTTTACGTTGAAGTCGCCGACTAGTATAAAGGGTTTGTGCTTGTAGGTATTTTATATTGTTGTATCACCATTATGATTGATATTAGTGTATTGTTAAACCTTTTCTTGTGTCTCATATACGTTACCTGAGCGTTGGCCCATATAATGTAAATTGAGTGACAAAAAGTGACCTAAAGAGTCGACGTCAAAGCTCGGTCCTAAGGTCCATAATGTCTACGTTGAAGTCGCCGACTAGTATAAAGGGTTTGTGCTTGTAGGTGTTTTATATTGTACCTTCACAATAATAATACTTGTTCATCTATTGTGAACCTTTTTTTTATTTACATACACACATGTTTCGACTATAGCAATGGTTTTCTAACCACCAATGACAGTGGACAGGGAGCTTGGACGACAAAGCAAGGTCCTAAGGTCCATAATGTGTACGTTAAGTCGCCGATAGTATAAAGGGTTTGTGCTTCTAGGTGTTTTATGTTGTTCTGTCACAATTATGATTGATATTAGTCTATTGTAAAACTTTTTTTTGTGTCTCACATCCACGATTCTTCCTGTGACGGACGTGGACGACGACAAGGCTAGTCCCTAAGGAGCTTCACCCCTAAAAACTCGGTTTAGGGAGTACGCGAATCCAGGCACACTGCGTGACTCAGAGTCACGGCAGTTCTTTTTATTCTTCGCAGTACATCAGGACAAAGGAATGGGAGCAAAAATTTGGAGGACGCTTGAGCTTCGCCTCAAGAGTAGAACGCGATAGCGTAATCGGGCTCCGTTTTCGGGGGGACACCTCAACTGTGCCGCAAAGAAACGAGCGTCTGTGCTTGTAACATTGCCCGTTTCAAACTATTCTAGAATGCCTGCGGTAAGTAATGTTGGGAAGTGCCCACTACACGTCCGTAAGGAGCCACGCGCCCCGCCACAGCCGTAGACTTCGTTGTTTTTGTTGCTGATAATGATGATAAAATATGTCCGAGCGCTTTGTAATGGGTGAGCCTTTAAAACACCCACTCGTAGCGCAATTCACATGTTTTGGAGCTTGATGCGATTCTACGCTTCCGCCACGAAATATACGGGGACTCGTCCCACTACATGACATTCATATAATGTTTTTTTTTTCCGAAGAAGTTTCAAGCGGTGGTGTGGCTCGGAGGTAGAATACTTGCTTGCCACGCAGACGGCCTGGATTCGATTTCCACATAGATCAAAGTTTTTTATTTTTTATTTTATTTGCATCTTTCTCGATTTTTCGGTCACGGACAAGATGATGATTTTTTCGCTCACAACCAACGCCACCAACGTCGACGCCGACGCCGGAATTCCTGCGGAACGAGCTCTTTAACGCTTTCGCGTTGAAAGAGCTCAGCTCAGTTTGGTTCACACGAAGCTTTAAAATTCCGTGTATTTAGTCAACTCATCGAAAATATCATACAGACACGTGGTTCGGTTTGAGATCTGAAAACGTCACGTATATAACCAACACTTTCTATCTATAAAGTTCTCTCTTGATGACATCGTCTTAACGTCAGCGTGTGTCAGTGACAAACGTATCTTCCACAGAGTGTCGAGGCACAAAATCATGATCATATCAAATTGTGTACCGTGTTCATTTTGTGCAAGTAGGTATCGAATATAAATGCATATTATGGGTAAGTCTTTTCGTAGGGGTTCTTTAAAGCAAATCCCAAAACAATATTACATCCCAACATTCAATAAATGCTTGTTCGATTGTTTCCGGCTTACTGCACAACATACAGGCTGCTGTCAACAGCACAAATAAGAGCCTTTTTCAGCAAGCCACGTTTTGATTTGTATGATATTACAGTGTAGTTTCAGAATGAATGATTTCATACTCGGCTTTACAGGCGTTCACCTTATTCTTTAAACATCACGTCCCGTTCTCCGCAGTTTGGATCTGTATATGGGAACTGGTCGCATGACGTCAATTGAATCTTTGTAAAGCTGCTTTCTTGTTACAGCAATGAGGTAATCCAAGGAGAATCATGCCCTTCAGAACCAATATGAATGTGCAAGTTCGTATGGGTGGCCTATGGTTACAACGCCCAGTTTGAGCCCACTCGATACAATAAAGTCTGGAAGGATACCGCGTAACCGAGTTTGAATCAATGAGCTTGACAAGTGGTCTTCCTGTTCCCTCAGGCACATAAAACTGGCAAGAAATTGACGAATAAAGAGATTAGTGAGACCAATACCACCTTTTTTAACAGGTTGAAACAGATTCGTCCTACGGATGCTCTCCCAAGTGGAGCCCCAAATGCCTGAATTTTTGTTGTCTTTGTTGTTGTTGTCGTCGAAAAAGACCCTATGTAGGCGTCAAGTATGTTGTGGAAACACGTTAACAGATGTAATGCTGCGTGGTGGAAGAGTACAATCCCAGCAGGCTTCACATTACATGAAATGCATAACAAGTGGGGACATGCTTTAAAGCTTTACGCCCATTACAAAGGGTTCAGAGGTAATTTTTCATTACCATCTTCATCGTCCAACACAGCAACAACAATGTGCATAGTTACGAGCTCCATGTTTACGAGGGGGGCACATATTGCCTTAAGAACGCATAGTGGGTATTTCAGAACAGTACTTGCAGCAGGCGCCCTTGGAGAATTTACAGCGGGGTCTATGATGGTCGCTCCGCCAGTTTACGTTGTGACTGCGCTGCCCGTTCAATGCAGGTCTGGCATTTTTCGCCAACGATGTTTCTCTTCTTGTTATGTGTCACGAGAAAGAGTTGAAAAAAATGTAAAACGAACACGCAACCAAACAAAACGAGGAAAAACCAATCAGATGCACATCCACTGTGCAATTCTGCACAGGAAGTAAGATACTTATGGTAATTGAAAAAAAAATGTTTTGTAGTTTACAGGCTCGTGTACTTCAATGCGATTCTCTATCCTCCGTTTCCCCCCACTATGGCACCACTTCTCCCGTCAGTTACGACTGTTGGGGGAGATTGATCGTATTGACTAATAATCGATTGTATTGGATGTAAACTTATGAAGTTGCTAAAATCAGCAGAAATTTTCAGTTATAAGAGAGCAAGAAAAATGGCCTACAAATCACACGTTTTATCAGATCGCCCTGAAACAACTAAAAAGTGCTTCATGGCAGATGATGCGCCTCTACCATAAAAAGAGTATAGTCCAAAAGCAATAGTGTGCGCAATATGAAAGTTTGCACCAAGTTGTCGAAACTGCGCATTCGATATTTAAGTTTTTTTTCCTGCTTCAGGCACGGAAAACGTTGACCGGATGAGAAAAAGTGATCGATCGTCTCATTTTCTCCAAAGATTGGGTGAACGATGGAGGGCACCAGACCAGCGCTGTGATGATGAAAGTTTAAATGCAGGTATCTCGCAGAGCAATCGGCAAAGGATTACTATAGTGCTTTCGCTGTGAACGAAATTTTGCGTCCAGTAAATTTAGCTGTCGATACAGCGCCGAATTAGGCTAGAAGAAAAAAATCTTGAACAACTACACGTCTCCTGAAACCGATAGCGGATAAGATGACGTAGGAAGTATTGATAGATGAACGCCCCCCTAAGGGCCATTCTCTACAGGCTATCAGCAATTTACCTTAACAAATGAGCCCTCATCGGCAGGAAACTCAAACTAATTTAAGTTTGTTTAAGGGGCACAATCGAAAAGTAGATGTTCTTAAAATCTGGTCGCTATTTGCAGGGAGCAGGGAACATATGGGAGACGAATTCGTGGTTATGACAGCTGCCGATATTGCCGAATTCCCTTGGAATGTAGTAATATCACCGCTGGGAAATCAGCAGCAAATATGAGTGAGCAGTTAAGAATCGTAACTGAAATTTACTCGTCAAGAACAGCAGAGAATTTCTTAAAACCAATTCTATTTCGATTTCGGAAACACACGTCTCCATGAAAGCCTTTTCTGCTTGATTAGCTCAAAGTAATTTTGTACATTTTATTTGTTCTAGTGCAGTGTTCACGTATATATTTCGTTACAGACCATCTGCCAGTGCTCTCGCAGATTTCAAATAAGTGGGCCCTCATAGATGCGTTCACTGAAAGCAATAATTAAAATCTGTACAAGGACCAACTGAGATGTATGAATCCCAGACAGGTCTGCTCCGAACACTAATGTATGTTGAGAAAGAAACGTGATTAACAATTTTTTCAAAGGAGCGTCTTACATACTGAATAATGTTTGCACAGTCAATAAATGAAATCATCGTAAAAGCTAGACAGTGGCTGTAGCACATATTTCGCCATGTATTTAGGTAATGATCATATTCTCAGGAACCCCAGTTGAGCAATAGAAAAGGGTGGAACAGAAAAAGCATTCCAAAGAAACATTCTTGAGGTGCACATACATTTTGTAGATCATTAGAAGGGATATTTTCGAATATCTCATTCGGCTGTTTTAAAGTGCTGAAATTACTGTTCAGGTTGGTATCTCTCTTCGTATTAAGAGAAAAAAAGTTATACGCAGTGGCATACTTTGTCAAACACACCTACGCCTTCTCTTATCAATAAGTTTCAGTGGTGACTGAGCACTGTACTGTCTTTTTTTATTGATATAATGTGAAATAGATGTTAGCTCACGAAGAAGACGCTGGCTACTCCATAGCTACCGAAGCGATCGAGCACACAACACAACAAATAAACATAAATACAATAAGATCTTGGAAAGAAACAGAAGAACACACATGTCCAACAAGATGATCGCGACGTGAAAGAATATGCTGGGAAATGCAATAAATAATGCTCCTCGAAAATATGTCTAGTCATCATAGAGATGAATCGTCACATGTGGGCGACATAACAATCAGCACGTCATAAAAACGCTCTCTTGAAGACAGGGAGGGGCATTGCTAGCATTGAGGCATTTATGGGCCATTACTTTAAGGTCACTTATTACATGTACATCCTACTTATTATGATCTGTTGACTGGTGTTCTGTCTTCTCTATGGCTTGTCTCATATGGAGCTCTTTACAAAATTATCATGGACAGTGAAAATTAATATGCAGACTACACGCGAATAGGTTACTAGTTAATTTTTAAACTCCGGATTTAGTGATTCGTCAAATGAAACATGGGCGTTGCATATGTTGCATGCCACAGATACGCAAACTGTATCTGGTGTCGTACTAACAATAATGTTGTTTTCGCTCGACCTGAGTGAGCGGGCCAGATAAAACATGGCGATCCAAGTCAGATCACGAAGTCTAAATACCGGGCCTGCAGCCCCGCTCTCTGTCGATCCGGCGTGTTTTTTTTTTACGCTTACAAATCACACTTCATGAACGATAACTTTGCGCATTAATTATAATGAATGGCCAATGCGATTTTTCAGAAATCCGCTCGAACAGAATAGATATATGTAAAATTTCGTTATCTGAAACGCATTGCCACATACATACATACATACATACATACATACATACATACATACATACATACATACATACATACATACATACATACATACATACATACATACATACATACATACATACATACATACATACATACATACATACATACATACATACATACATACATACATACATACATACATACATACATACATACATACATACATACATACATACATACATACATACATACATACATACATACATACACTTTCATTCCGGAAGGTATGATTGATGCGACCCAAGTTCCAGATACCAAACATAGACTAACAGGAAAAGATATATTAATGCTGCTTCACAAGAAAATTGTTCGCGTGTCGTCGTTCTACCGGGCACGTCATAACATCTTCCCGATCGCTGGTCGAGTGTTCGATATGCCTACAACCCATCGCGACTGATGAATTATCGCTGCTGCTTTCGAGCTGCTCTGAACGGCGAGGCTCGTTCCGAGTTTCGCTTTCCTCGTATTTCACTTTCAAAAAGAAAAAAAGAGAAAGAGAAGAAATATAACAGTCTGTCTAACACTGGGGAAAACGACCGGTGCCAGCCAAGTACAAAAGAAAAAAGTGCCCACCACGTGGAGCGTTACTCTTTGTTGATTCAAATCGCTGGAATCCGTGGCGTGGCGATGTTGCCTAGCGGCTGTTTGTCGTTGAATTTCAAACTTTTCCTGCAAGGAGATGGTTCCTATAGATTCTGTCTATCGGTTCATGGCAATAAACACACGGGAAAACTCTACTTCCTCAATAAATATGTTTTTAGGAGGCCTTGGCGTTGCGATTCTCCGTGGTTTGAGCCTTCTGCTTGTACCGAGGGCATTATAGTGCGCGCAACTATTCTATTGTGTGTGTCTTTGCCCTTGAATAAGTAGTCATAAGAATTATTCAGTCCTGATGTAGCATTACGGTTCGCTGCATTAAACAGTCCACACGCATCGCGGCCAATATAAAGCATGTATAGCTTCTACTACAGTGTTGAGGTCGACTATTTTAACAGCGAAGCTGTTTAGCAAATCGTTCCCGTATCAAAAAATTATCATCATCATAAACGGCTATGCGCCACGAAAATTGGGTAAATCCCACAACTCAGCACTGCTCCGCAGAAAAATGAAGAGGGCAACAGTTAGCGCAACAAGCGGGTATGTGCCAAAGAAATTTGTGCGGGCTACCAGAAAACTATCGTCATCATAAAAGCGTATGTGCTACAGAAGTTGGGTAAATCCTACTGCAGGCAACTACCACTAAGAAGGAAGAAGGCAACAGTTAGCCCAACAAATGGCGTGCGCGTTACCATTCTCACACTGCTGTCACGCGACACTTTGTGGTTATAAAAGCTAGTGTATACAGCTCGCGCCTAACCATACGCAGCCATGGGTCGCCCGAAGATAAATCGCTCTCCCGAGGAAGAAGCCGCGATGCGAGAAGCAAGGCTTGCCGCTGCGCGAGAATGCCAACGGCAGCGTCGATTGGATACGGAGTAT
>JALIZH010017463.1:0-38428 GCA_030522465.1 Rhipicephalus appendiculatus
AAGATTATTCCAGAGCTTGCGCGACGACCAGTGATAAGGCTAGAATGTTCGACGCGTGATGTATAAAAAGCCGGCGCGCTCGAACGATGATCAGTTTATCGACGGGCGGACGCTCTGTTCGCCGCTAGCAGTGTATCATTGCACAGCGTGCATTGCTTGCTGTAGTTTGACTTTCGGTTTCCCGGCCACAAGTTCGGCCAAATAAAAAGGTTCACCTCAAAGAAGCCTACTCCTGCCTTCATCCACGTCACAACCACGTCACAATAGGGAGTTTTAGTATATGGAAACAGCAAACGCAACTATTTAGCGTTAGCGTTGCGTGCTCCAAGCTGAGCATGTGCAGAACGTAAACGTAGCCCTGACCTCTTACGTACGAACGCTATTTCTGTAATATAGCGTTCAACGCTAACGCACGCAAGAGATCCCGGTACGTATACGGCAAGATGGCGGTGCCATGTTGAAGCGAGAGCCGTTCACTTCGAATCTTTCTAGTCGTCGACCTGCATTATTAAACGCATTCATTCCCAAATAATGCTCCTACTTTGACTTAGATTTGAGTAATGAGGCTTCACCGCCGTATGCAGCCGATAAGATGGCTCCGATTTAGAGATACACGGTCGATTTGCCCTGGAGAAGGCTTAACAAAGTTTGTTTACAGGGTTCGCTCATATTTTCCTTAGCCGCGCAGAGATGGCGACGTTGTATTAATTCGCCTGTTTCCGATATAAGGTAAATGCGGCCACAAATCAAACTAATACAGGTAATAGGGGCTTTGAGGAATGCTCGATTGTGGCATATGTCGAAAGGAAAGCACGCAACACTGAACTAAATGCGGCACGGATGCGCAGCAGCGGTGACTTCGGATCACCTCGATATAGTGGCGCACTTGAGGTTTTTACAGCGCATTTAGTGTTTTTATAACTAGATGGCGCGGTATGTGCTTGCGTTAGCGTTAGCGGGAATGCATTTCGCTGTACTAAAAGCCCACCAGTTGGCAGGACCGCACGTTCCGTTTTAGCGTTAACGTTGAGACGCACGCTAACGCTAACGTAAGCGTTTCCCCGATATACTAAAACTCGCTAATATTGTGGACAGGGGTGTACCGTGATTGACCCAGCTTGTCACATCATTTAGCCCAGCTGACAGTGCTCGCCGAACAGGACAGGCACGTGAAGCACGTGTTTCCATTTTAGCGGCAGTCGAAGGCAGATCACTGGCCGCGTGTGGACGTTATAAAACTCGATGAAGGCTCCAAAAAGGAGGCCACTACGCAATGCGAGAGAACACGTTTGATTGGAAAGAGCTTACATATACGGAGTTATGGTGCGGAGGTGGACGAATTCATCCCTCAAGTGATGTCGCCGTCCTCCAGTAATGAGTGCACCGAAAATACAGAGGTGAGACGGGATGCCTATCTTTGAAGAATTTTGGAACATTTTGGAGCTCTTAAATGTCGAGCGATCGCTGAGGCCCCTTTAAGGTGGGCGCACGACGTAGTAGAACTAGAACATTCCATTCGGGGCGATGTCTCTACGATATAATGATTTTCACTTTCTAATCAGCTGATTACTCACGCTATCCAACATGAGGATATAATAGGGTCGAAATTGGGGAAAGTTGGCGAACTCTGCACGGAAACTTAAAGATGTGTGATTCAATTAATATTCTGTGCGAAGAAAGAAACCGCGTGGTTGATGTCGTGCTTATTCTATTTTTGTTATACGGAGCTAAAAGGCAACAACGCATTTTCTAAGCCAACAGGTAGCTGCTGCCAGAGGACATGTACAAATATTTATATCAGCCTCCGTCAGTTACAGAATGTAATAGCCACGATTCACACAACCCTAATAATGAATGCGGCCTAAGTGGTTGTCTCGAATACTAATTATGCTAAATTTCTTTCTGTTGTGACACAATGTTTAGAAACATTATTTACGCGTATGCAAGATGTGCGCACGGAGACTGTGTACACCTTTCCTGAGCACCACTAGTGCTAATAGCATCCTGGCAGCCAGAAAAAGATTCGTTCCATTCCAGATGTGCCTTTACAGAATTACAAGTTTTTATTGCTCTCGATAGTATAAATTCGTCAGCGCTGCTCCTTCTTTTGCTCTCCAGTTATAAATGTATAGGAAAATATATTTCGGGCAATAAACCAAAGAGATGAAACAATAAATTTGCAAGTTATTTTCGATGGCAGGTATGTAGCACGGTAGCAAAATTTGATAGCTTAGAAGGCAAGCAACCCATCACAAAAGAACACAAACGACCGGCAGGTTTTTGGCGATAATGGCTGCCAGCACTCCTCATATATTGCATTTCAGGAAGCGGTTTTCCCACCTTTACAGCCGGAAAGCCGGGCATCAATAGAAGGTCGTTGGGAGATACAGCTCATCTCTTCATTTTCATTTGAATATTCACTTAAAAGCTTGTTTTCTTTCGGACTCGACTAACAGTAAGAAGGGAGGAGGTGTAGCGCTACGGTGAAACTTGGCTCTCCTTTATGGAGAACACAGCTCACGCCAACATAGTCTGTCGTCATTCATGTATCATACCTCAAACAGCCAAATGTGCGTTTATCAAGTATTCTATAGGTTGAATAGGTCTCTATTGCCAGCTTACTCACTCGTTGTCTGACATGCACTCAAACATATGCGCACGGACTCTTTGCAGCCATTTCTGCAGTATTAGATGGACGGTTGGTCGCGCCGAGTTATAGCGAATCCTCCCACCCTGCCATCGCAAGCGGTGCGCGTTTCCGTGAGAAGGTACTTCACGGCGTTCTCCCAAGGCCATGGACGAAGCATCCAACTGAGGACTACAAGGAGGCAACATGATTCCCAACTTCGTTTTTATTCTAGAAACGTCGGACTTACCGAAATATAAGATGTTCAGCTTGCTTCGCTGCTAATTGTCCCGGCATCTATCAGATGTTTCGACGAATAACAAATGTCCATGTTAGGAACGACACAACTCATGTTGTGTCTGGGAAGGCCATTCCTTCATGGTGACCAAACTACTTCGCAAGAACTGACAGAATGGCTATGCAGAGAGCTCAGGAGCGTTACTTGAGCGAGGAATGCAGCGCAGTACTTTCAAAGAACTTCTCCGATCTCACCCTCATACTTGTCAGTAAGATGCCACAGACGCCCACGATAGACGAAAGTGTGGCTCTTAGAGACATTATCTTATACATCGTTTCTTTTTTTTTCATCAACACCTCAGAAGGCAGTGGGGGCCCGTCACTTCATTTTAAAATATAAGGACACAGGAACTGCAGTTTCGTTTTTCGTCTATAGACTATTTTACGGGTGGATTTGAGTGCCGCCATATTGGGCTGTTAACCTTTGTGTTTGTATCTTTAACAGCTAAACGAAGAGTGTTAAGGTAGACGCATAAGCATGAAAACGGTTCGGTTGGTGCCTACGATGTTTCATGGCTTTATTAATTCACGTCGCGATATACAAAAACAAGAAAACATCGACTTAACATACGGAAAATAGTGTATATGAGAAGTGTGAGGAGTTTGCGTATGTGCACTGACATATTCCTCGGGAAGGTTGAAAATCCTTTGTTTTTAGTAGAACGCTACAAGGAAATCTATACGGATTTCTCTGAAATGGCGTACAGCATTTCTTCTTCGTGCGGTCTCTGAACGTGTTGGCCGCTATTTATAATGATACGTGAGAGGTCCCGGCAGGTAGCGGCATTTCGTGGCGGCCGAAGTATCTACGAGGCTTTGGCTATGGTTATGATACTACATTGTTACGCGCGTTAGCCTGTTCACTGCGACGTGACGAGAATTCATTCACAAAAGCTAAAAGTGAAATTCAAAACCTCCCGTTTTTAGCAGGAAAAAAGCAAGAAAATCCTGCGCATTTGTCAAAAACAAAACTTCTTAGTTGCCGAAAAATTCATCCTGGTCCAGGGATGGAACCCGGCAGCGATGCCTTTCCGGGACGTTTGCTGCACCAAGTCAGCTAACCAGCAAGCTGCTCATCAATCGGTCGCGCGACGGCGAATTCATTGACAATTTGATTCAAAACTCGCAGACGCATACTTTTGCAAATCAGTTGCGCGGAATGCATCAAGGTGAAGGAAGGGTTAAGAGGGGGAAGATGACATCCATCTGCTTGTGGCACGAAGCCACGAGGAAATCCATTGGGATTTCTGAGAAAGCAGGCGTCATAAATGACAAGAAGTTTTTCTGTATCCGGCAATCGAACCAGGGGCTAAGGCCTTTCCGGTACGGTCGTTCAACAATTGAGCCACTCGGTGACCAGGAAATTGCCAGTGCAAATTAGGCAAGAAGAAGAAGCCCACGGACACGAAATGTTGAAAATCGGTGTTGGGAAATCCAAGAAGGTGGTGGAACTTTCTTTTCGCAACACCTCCGCCTCCTTCGGTGATGTTGCAGGAGTTATTTTCAATCGTAATAATATATTGCAGTGTGTTTTCTGCACACCATTGCTTGGCCGCTCCCTACAGAAAGTTCTAGATGCGAAGCATTTCCTCGGGAACCAAAAACATTCTGACCGTATCTATCTATCTATCTATCTATCTATCTATCTATCTATCTATCTATCTATCTATCTATCTATCTATCTATCTATCTATCTATCTATCTATCTATCTATCTATCTATCTCGTGAAAGGGGTGTAGGCAGAAATTTTTTTCGGAAAGGGGGTTGGGAGGGGGGGGCACCACCTTGATCTGAAGTGGAGGCCGGGCAGGCAAATGATCATTTTGCGTTCTGTATGCTATGGCGAAAAGAAAATTCGGGCGACACGGGCCTGGTGTGCCACCCCCTGGCTACGCCACTGTCTCGTGATGCTTGGTTCAAAGAAAAAAATTGGCAGATCCCAAGTACCTTGGGAATCGATGTTATGCGAAGCAAGCGGAGGCAAGGTGACTGGGTTGTAATTTTTTTATTGAGCGAAACGTTACAAAATGACCTTAAAGATATGTACAAATTTTTTTGCGCACATACATATGTTCAACAGTCGCATATGTTTCATACAAGCAGTTCTTAACAGTTGCGTAACGATGCCAACAGCAACATGGGCATTAGCAACGCCAGAAGAGGTAAGCTGATATGTAGCACTTGTGCTTGCGAAGATTGTAGCCTTGAATAGTGCTTCGGGAACCAATTACAGTGGATGGCGCTTAAGTATACACTCTTATCACGGTAACGTTTAGGACAGCATAAAACGGCAAGTAACTTATAGTTTATAGGTTACATGGCTCTTACAACAATTTTATCTTTGTGTTTTCTTCATTTACCTCTCACATAAAGGTTACATTGACAGAAGCGTGCCATTTTAAAAGCTAAAGCACCGCGATTGGCATTGTAACCTCTAGATTGTAACTTATAAAAGCGCAGTGACTCATCCGTCAGGCGACCTATACTATGGAGTGGAAGTTTATTGGTCAAGGTGTCAAATCGCGATCTTTCTTGTTCAAGGTTGGCTTTCAGTAGCGTAGCCAGAAATTTTTTTCGGGGGGGGGGGGGGGTTCAACCATGCTTTATGTATGTTCGTGCGTGCGTTTGTATGTGTGCGTGCATATATACGCAAGCAAAACTGAAAAAATTTCGGGGGGGGGGGGGGGGGGCGTTTGAACCCCCCCAACCCCCCCCTTGGCTACGCCACTGTTGGCTTTAGCAATTGAACAGTGGATAATGTACAAACAGAACGGGTATTAGGTAACAGCAGCAAAGAAAATAAGAGTAGCAGCGATATTAAATTGCGGGATACTGTTGCAAGTGATGGTGGGGTATGAATTAAAACAGCAGTTCAATAAAGTGAGCCCACTTCACACGTAATTAAAGAAGTGTCATAAATTTGAACAGACATGGGCACAACAACCGAAAAAATTATAACGATGCGATCGAAGAGTAATTCCGTGGAGCGAGAAAAATACGTTCCGAGACTCGCAATACAATTTATCCGAATTTTCTTGTTGTCTTGTCTCTTTAGTATTTTTTTTTGTCTTTTTTTCTCGCGAAAGTTAACTGGCCGTAATGTGCAGCAAACGTCAGGTCACAGCATTGCACCATACACGCTTAACCGTCATCAATTTGCCAACACAGGAGAAAAAGATGCCGCTAAGTTCACAAAACAGCATGCGACGGCCGCTCCAGTGTGAGCGCATAGAGGGATGTGTGAGCTCGCGGTGATGGCGTGACTCACAAATGTGGCGTCTTACTGGCGCCGTTTCAACCAGTTTCAACCGCATCGAAGGAAGGAAGGCGTCATCTCTCTGAGGCTTTGCACAGCTTGAGGTGTATGCCGGGAAGGGTATTCGAATGAGAGGCGGTTGGTGTGGTGTTTGAAGTCGCGCTTGTGCTGCTCTTTGTTTCATCGATGTAACCAGGTTTTACGCTCCTCGTTTTGATGACGTGCGTTGCCTAATGGTGTTTTGTACGTGAGTGACGCGTACCTGGTGACACAGTAAGCAAACACACTCGCAAACGCGCGATCCGCCGCAAATCAGCCACGAGGCAATGCAACGGGGACATGTTCAGTGCGCAACGAGCTGCATTGCCGATACTTCGCCTGTCTGAGCATGGCAATTATCGAACGTGTTGCATCCGTTGTTACGGTGGCAGAAGACAGCAGCCAATATGATCTACACGTAAGTAATGTTCTCTGTTCAGTGCATTATTTGCTTGTGTATGTGTGTTTATGTCACCTGCTTGCAAGAATTAACGCTCATGCTTACGCTACTGTAAGAGGTGGACCATGTCAGAAAAATAACTGATCGCATGTTTTATGCAATGCATTGTTATTGGCAAAATTCAGTTCGCGTTTGTGCTTACAAGGCGGGTGTTTGGGCGTATATTATCAAACATCCGACCAAGATCATTTGTTATCTTTCCAGTTTATCTGAGAAGCATGAAGGACAGAAGTTTAGCCCTTTGTGCTGTCATCGTGTGGGTACCTTGAAATTGCTCGATGAAGCCTGCAATCACGGTGTGAAATATTGTTGCCAGCATCAACAAAGTGCCCCATATCAGCGCTGCCCAGAAGATTTCTGAGTGCGCACTAACTTGCTCCTCTGGGTTTTTTGTCACGATTTGGTCGCAGGTAGATGATATCTGTGTGTGTGTATGTGTGTGTGTGTGTGTGTGTGGGTGAGGGGGGGAAGTGAATGAGTGTTTTCGCGTGCGTGTGTGTGTATATGTGTGAGCTCGCGTTTGTGTGTGCGTGCGTGTATGTGTGTGAGAGTGAGTGCGTCTGCGTGTGTGTGCATATGCGCGCGGGCATTCGTGTGTGTGTGTACGTGTGTGGATATGTCTGCGCGCGCGTTTGTGTTGGTGTGCGTGTGTGTGAGTGGATGAGTGTGTTTGCGTGTGTGTACATATATGTACCCGCGCTTGTGTGTGTGTGTGTGCGCGTGCGTGCGTGCGTGCGAGCGAGTGAGTTTTCGAGTGCGTGTTTGTGTGCATGTGTGCGGGTGCTTGTGCGTGTGTGTACATGAGTGGGTGAGTGTGTTTGTGTGAGCGTGTGTATGTGTGCGCGCGCGTTTCTCTCTCTCTCTGCGCGTGCGAGCATGCGCGCGCGCGTGAGTGTGCGTGTTCAATTTTTGCTTTGGTCGGCTCAATGTTTCGGGTTTTCTGCCTTCACCATGTATCATCCCCAACAGACGGGCTTCCGTCAAACTTTTTCTGTGCGTTGATCTTGACTTGAAACCTTACCACACATATATACCGTAGTCATCTTCGTCCCATTGTAGCACTCATACAGATCGCAATGTACGGGCGTTCAAAATTAAGATGACTTGAATTCATGCCCACGCTTCCGCTACTGCAAGAGGTGGGTCGTGTCAGAAAAAATAAATTGAGAGTCTTTGACGCAGTTAATTGTTATCGGCAGTACTTGCTCTGCGTCGCTCGACTATATATATATATCTAACTGTGTTGCTATCTAAACGGGGCAGCTGCAAAGGATATGTTACGCAAAAAACAATACGCTGTGGCTTAACTATATTTCAGATAGCATGAATGCCAGCAATCGTGCAAAGTGGGACGAAGGGGGGACAATGTTGGTGTGGTTGGTATGTCTTTCGATGTTCTTGGTTCTGTGGCGATGTGGATCTGTTCTCTTACAATAAGGTAATTTTTGTTGTTGTTCTAGTTCTGTTCTATGGTGAAAGCAACGGGCCATCGTGGTTAGAAAAGCTTAATCGGTATACATGTTATGTAACTGTCATAGCCGGAATGTTTGAAGGTACGTAAACAGCACAAATGTATTTTTTTTTCTTTTTTTGCCATATTCATTGTCTTGCGTTGAAACTGTTTACAGCATACATCCTTCCCAAGGCATGCTGCGAGGATCTCCAGGCAGCTGGAAACTTCCCGACGCCGATATGACTTAAGTTCCGTGCAGCCCAGAATATGAACTGCCACGTGGAATATACTCCTTGAGGAAAACAATTAGGTACGAACATATTAAATCTCCACGTCAAATGCTAAGTATGGTCACTGAAAAACCTTGGTTCGCCGTGGTGGAGCAGTGGGTATGGTGCTGGGCTGCTGACCCGAAGGTCGCGGGTTCGATTCCGGCCGCAGCGGTCACATTTTCATGGCGGCGAAATGGTAGAGGCCCGTGTACTCTGCGATATCAGTGCACGTTAAAGAACACCAGATGGTCAAAATTTCTGGAGCCCTCCAGTACGGCGCCTCGCATAATCAAATGGTGGTTTTGGGACGTGAAACTTCAGATACTATTACGAAAAATGTTGATTTTACAATTTCTGTTTCTAATCACCTGGTGCCGTGTTTCTGCGACGAAACTGTCTCTTACATTAGAGTTTGCTTACTCTTGTGCTAAAGAGAAGCAAATTACATGTGGGATTAACGTACTTTTTCAGTTCAGAATTTTTGTTTTCGGATAAACGTATTGCACAGGATATTAGATTTTAGGAGCGCTTATGTATTGGTCAAGTGACACCCCCCTTCTTTTCTTTTTTTTTTTTTAGGGAGGGGGGGAGGGGGGGGGGTTTAGTATATGTCTTACATTGCATGTTATCAGCAGTTGTGCGCAATGTGGCAGTAACCGTTGCCATAGTGTAAAACAACTGTACTCTTCTTTTAGGATCCACTCTCCAGCGAGGAGATTGCGGAATCAGCAACTGATATATTGTCTGAAGAAACATGATTGTGCGTGCATCAAGAGAAAGTTTTACTGCAGGTCCTGACCACCTGCTTCTGTAAATTTTTGCTGACCACAGGTGAAAGCAAGGAGAAACGCTTTGAATACCGGTGGCCTTCTATCAGCTAGGCAATCCCTGAACCAATATTGAAAAAGTAATCAATAAACTTATGTGTATTGATGACTATCACGCAACTTTGATGCCTTTTGCTTTGAAGGTATGAAAGCAATAAAGTATGCATTCTTTTAGAATGGTTCACGTTTTTTCTCCTACAACTCCTTATGCACATCAATTCTTGTACAATGCTGGATTTGGTCTTCTTTTTTAAATTTTTCTTTAACATTACCTTTCGTTTAGGTACATGGTCTTGTACGCCTTCACAAGCTGTGTTCTACAGCACATGCTCAGGAAATTCGAACAATGCCCCTGCATTGCAAAAGTTGTTATCACTATCAATTTCGTGTTTTGCACCCACGCAAAAAAAAAAAAAACATATTTTTTTTAGATGCAGTTACGTGTGATATTGTGGGCAAAGGCTTCCCTTTTTCAAACTGTGCCACAGATGCCTGTTGAACCATTAAAAAGCATATCACCTGAACAAAATAAAGAAAGTGCATTTGGGTCACAGCAAAGGAGAAAGTAGGAGGAGTTGCACGTGTGGTGTTATATATGCTGCACGTATGTGTTAATGGTTTGAGTGAGTTAGTAGCATTACAGAAATGCAAACATTCCACGCACAGCCCAAGCGACAAAAGTAAAGGACTGAAAATCACCCTCTTTTTGGCTGCCCTCTGGGTTTCATCGTCCTGCTTATGCGCAACGTGCCAGCAGGTATGGTATGCCGCACACATGAGTAAACTTAAGGAGAAGCACGATTCTGATCACACGTTATTTGCAGGGGGGCTCCATTCAGTGTAACCGCTCTACCTATGCTCCACCAACCCAGGTGTCGTCAAACAAAGGGTATGTGCCTCTTTTTTCTTCCGATCTCCTTTCTTCGACACATTCCGGAACAGTTGCTCCGCGCATGATCGGCCCGGCCAACTGTCGCCTAGCAAAAGAAGCGTGCGCACGCCTAATCTTTCGTAATTTTTTCCGCGCCTTTATTATGCTGTGTACACATATGTACACAGCGTGACGAGAACGTTCACGGAGCATGTCATGTGGCCTACCCCTTTCTGAATACACACGCTGGAGCTTTGGAATAATTCTGGGAAATGTCTGCTTAGAGCACGACAGTTGCGGTGTCTGTGGCAAGAGATGTACGTTTTCCTCATCCCACGAAAAAACAGAAAACAATGTCCTTTGGAGTTATGTTAGAGCTCGCATGCATCATCACGTCACACCTTCCACCACAAGCATCGAGTCGTTCAAATGGGGTCTGCCCATAAACGAGCAATTAAGAAGATCAGGTGATTGACAGATATTCTTAATTATGAGCTGTGCCATGTGTGTCAGACAAGTATCCTCTCTTGATCCAATTACGTAAAAGATTAAGCATTACAATTTGCATGTAGACGGCTATTAAAACCGCACAAGGAATTGCGAAAAAAAAAAAAACACGAGGCACGCGGAGCAAGAAGTCCGAAAGAGTGGGAAGCTGTGCTTCCGTTGCTGCGGCACACCTGGCTGATCAATGCATGCTATGAGCGTAACCTCCTGGAATGCGTCGAAGAAAGAAGAGCGAAGGAAAGAAGAGGCGCAGAGCGGTGGCCGTATAAAATCTCCTGCAAGCCGTTTTGTGTGAACAGTATACTGTGTACTGTGCAACGTAACCTCTATTTTTACGTGAGAACGCTCGATATTGTGAACCGGTGCTAAAGGTTATTTCTGTGACGTCTGTCTTAAAAGTAAGTTTGTGCATTTTTAATAAAGGTTAATTTTGCAAAGGTTACTGGATAACTTTTATTTTATAAGTACACAAATTTGTGAAATTGTGCACCTTTAGTAAACGTTACCGTGCTTAGAGTGTACGATTGACTTTAACCCGACATGACTCCTGCTTCATAGGAGTACATATGTAATGTTTATAAAATTACATAGCCTGCACTGCAACCACAAATGATATTTCACCAACATCACGCTTGCATAGGGTCTTTTTCAAAAGCAGTTCCGAGACCTGGCGTGGGTGTGTGGTAGAATACCGTATTGCCACGCAGATTGTTTGGGTTCGATTCCTGCTGGGACCCTGCTATTTATTATTTGCATTCGTCGGGTCAACGCTGTTGACGTCAGTTTTTCTAAATGCTCTCGCATTTAAATTACTAATGTCTGTCCTCGCCGTTCCTGGGTAGATATAAATTGTCAAACCCCTGTGGCGCATACCTGCATACCGCGGCCCGTCGTATACGGGTATGTGCCACACGTGTCTGCAGGAAAGGGTGTCATGACGTATGCTACAGGATTTTCACGTTATTCATGTCATGACCAGCGAGACATATTCGTCAATCCCTCTTACCCTCCCATACAAATTTTGGTCTACACCAAGTTAATGAGGCGATCACGAGCGCACCCAGACGTAGGCGGCTAGATAGATAGATAGATAGATAGATAGATAGATAGATAGATAGATAGATAGATAGATAGATACGTAGACAGAAACGCAAAAGTGCTTACAGTACGCAAAGAAATGCTTCGCGTTTAAAAGAACTAGCGAAGCTTGCACTAGGCCGCGCAAGGCTTGAAACAGTGAAACTGCACAATTTAAATACTAATCTGGTTGCTTCTAGGTTGTTTCTAGGCCTTAGCTTTGTGATGCAGATTGTTTCTAGGTTGCTTCTAGGTTGTTGCTAGGCTTCAGCTCGATGATGCCAGGCCGTTTCTACGTTGATTCTCAGCGCAGGTAGGTTCAAGGTAAACCTCGGAAAGTTACAGACACGACACGGATATCCAAACTGCAGACACAGAAACTCGCGCTGAAACCAAGCGTTCGCACCTATCATAGATCTGCGGGAACGTCGTCATTGGTGTATGCATTCCGTCGCTTCGGGGTCCTCTCGCAGCCGCTGTTGCTTTTGCCGTTTCCCCAGTATTTTCTCGTTGTACGCACTGTGTCTTCGGTTCACAGCCATCGTTTCGCAACCATTTGTTGGGCTAACTGTTGCCTTCTTCATTTTTAGTGGACCGGTGGTGAGTAGTGGGACTTACCCAATTTCTGTGGCGCATACCCGTTTATGATCATGATAGTTTTCTGGTAGGCCCCACGCTGCCACATACCCGTTAAGATGATGATTATCTTCTACGATGGACTCGCAAGGAACGATTTGCTTAACAGCTTCGCTGTTAAAAACAAACAAAAAAGGCTATTGGCAGCTTCTCGCCGACATCCACAATCTGTGGGATGCACTGGAATTTAAAAGCCAAGATTTTATAGCTCATACATTTTGGTCATGGCGCCATACGCAGGAAACCGGGCGCTGGCGAGCTTACAGTCGTCATAATATTTAAGCAACGTGCGCTACCGGTAATTTTTTGTCTGTGTATGTTCGCCACATGCCTGAAAGAAGTTCCAAAAAGGGTAGGATAATTGCATGCCCACAAAGCACTTTTTTTGCAACCTCGTTCGATTATATATGGCGCTGATACACACAAAAGTCGTCGCTGTGCACTCTAAGGATTTTGGTGACTGTACGTTAATGCAGAGCACGACGGTGTTGCCGGACACGTGCGTGTTTGTAGCCGCTGTTCACAAGAATTGATGCTCTCGCGGTCGTATGCTTGTCGGTGATCTGATTTTTCTGATATGGCGATCTGGATTTCGATCAAGCTGACTTGTCATTTAACGCTGCCACGTTTCATCGTTGGTTGAGCATGAACTCATGACTGTCGTTGTTGTCTGTATCGCAAAATGAAGTGTTGCGCTGCTAAGAACGTGGTAGAAGGTGCGATTACCGACCTGGAGGAAGGAAACGTTACGCAATGGGATAGAAAGAAAGAAAGAAAGAAAGAAAGAAAGAAAGAAAGGAAGAAAGAAAGAAAGAAAGAAAGAAAGAAAGAAAGAAAGAAAGAAAGAAAGAAAGAAAGAAAGAAAGAAAGAAAGAAAGAAAGAAAGAAATAAGGATAATAATATCTGGGGTTTAACGTCCCAAAACCACCATATGATTATGAGAGACGCCGTAGTGGAGGGCTCCGGAAATTTCGACCATCTGGTGTTCTTTAACGTGCACTGACATCGCACAGTACACGGGCCTCTACCATTTCGCCTCCATCGAAATGCGACCGCTGCGGCCGGGATTGAACCCGCGACCTTCGGGTCAGCAGCCGAGCACCCTAACCGCTATACCACCGCGGCGGACAAAGAAATAAGGAAGAAAGAAGAAAAAGAGGAAGGACAGGAAGAGTGAAAGAAAGAAAGAAAAAACCGAGAAAGAAAGATGTTATTACGTGAGGCACGCACGGGTCAACCATCGGTTGCCCCTATTTTCCCGATGAGGAAGGACTCTTAATTTTTTTTCTGAAAATTGTTGCATGGGGTTCGTTAAGCGTGGGCCAACGTCGAAGTTCTTCAAGAGCAGTACACTCAGCCACAGCTATGGGCTTTCAAAGCAACGTCGAGCGGTGCCACTGCTCTTATCGCAATCGGAAATATCCACGGTGCTCCTTTCGCCACAACACTGCCGCCCCCCCATTCCGTGCAAGCGCACAGCTCTGGGATTGCATCTGTTGTGCGTCACCATGTAGCTATTGCCGACTAGCAGTGCTCCTGGCCGAATGAGCAGCGCATGCGTGCACGTGTCCTTGCTGCCGCCTCTGCCAAATCCGGTGAGGAACCGGCTTCACCGGCACGTCTATACCTAGTAATGCATAGCCAGGACGCGCGAGCGTTGTGTCGGAACTTGAGCTTGGGTTCCCTATGCACAATGCAGATGAGCCAACGAGGCGCGCTACGTTTTCTCTACGCGAGCCCTTATGTGTTCGTGTTCTTGTGCCTGCCAAATAGAAAAATAGAAATTGCTTCTGCACTTTCTTCCTCTTACATGCGCAATCGCGTTCCTTATTGATTGCTGCAACTGAAACCTTGCTGCTCACCTTGCGGGATGAACTAGGTTTTCGCGTTTAGTATTAGGTTTTTAGGTCATAGGTGACATAACTGCTTCGTGCGCTTTTTTCTGTACTCGCAGGTAACAGACACAGGATACACAAAGGAACGACGGCCGTGTCAAACAATGGAAAACGGCAAGACAAGACGGCATGCATCGAAAGAAGTTTTCACCATTTCCAAGTGAATAATCAAAATGCTTATTTAGCACTATTTTGAAATATTCTCAAACAATTTTGGGAAAGAAATGTGGCTGCAGTAACAACAGAAACTGTGTTTCATTTTTCGCGCATTATTTACCATGAAAGAATACAGGATCACGTGTTTTATTGTGTCCAGTTACAACACCACACCTTCTGAAAACGTTGTAACGTCGTTCTTAGGTACACACTCAGCGTCGACTGATTACCCTTGCTGGCAGCATTGGTATAGAAAAGTGCATGAGAATTTTATGGTAAATCTTCTTTAAACTCACCCAGGCGTTTCCCAGTGCACTGAGGAACACCGCGCAGCCATATCAGTCCCGCAGCCTACCTATGTTGTTCGCATCTCATATATATTTTAGGTTGCACTTGTGGTCAATCCACTTAATCGGCAGCATACATGACATGATTAAATTTTAAAAAAAAATATCGATTGAGTGGTATATTGCGCTTTGGACTACACTACTTTATGACGCATAGGTTGATTTCTTCGAAGCCTATGAAAACCTAAAAAAACTGAGCTAGCACAAGGCCTGAAAATTATGGTGCTTTCTCGCTTCCCTGCTTACATAGACAGCAATAAACAGCTTAATAAGAACAATATCTGTTGTTTCACCTGTCAAAATTACATAAGATTATAAGGCACGCCGTAGTGAAGGGCTTTGAAAAAACACCAGGAGGTGTTTTTTGAACGTGCGCTGACGTCGCACAGGACACAGCTGTGCATCACAAATGAAAAAAAAAAAGCAGAGAGTTAATCAGACGTACCTTGGCATTGTGGCTAAGGTCGTTGTCTTTTAAGCAGTTTAGAGTCACCATTTTCTTCCTTTCCTTTCTCTAATCTTCGACGAGTCCGTGAAAAAAATAAACTGCCGTCCACTTATAATGATGTCCAAGTGCCAAGGAAATCCCGTCGTTATAACCGGTAATTGTTATAAGTGGGTTATCAAAAAAGGAAAAGAAAAAAGAGAGACGAAAACGTTTCATTTGCATGCAAGTAAGGTAGTGCAACTATGTACTTCTTGTTTGCGGAAAAGGCATAGCCTGTGAGCATTGATTGCTTCACGCGAAGCTGCCGCACATGTTTATCAAGAGCATCTAGGTGCTCCACGTAGCTAAGTAGGAGGTTCTTCGCGAAAACAAGGTCCCGGAGGGACTGTATCATCCGCTGGGCCTCCTGCGATGACAGTGCCTGGGTGGGCTGCTCAACCGCGTCGTCGGAGTCGTCCCTCTCACAACTTTCCACAGCACGGCGCGGTCGGTGCGGAGACCCATTTGCGGGGCGCGCTGTAGCCGCATTCAGTCGCTATATCCGATATCGCGGCACTGGAGCATCGTAACAACCGGTGTATTTTACCATAGAACACATACAAAACTGGACGGTCATATCGTTGTTCATCGTTATATCCGATATATTGTAATAAACGGTATCGTTATATGTGGACTCGACTGTTTTGTGCCTTCTATTAAAGGGACACGAAAGTAAACAATGAATTGTTTTAGATTAATAAACTGTTCTATGAGAACTCTAATGTCACAAATTTCACCCTCATAAGTTCATTATTAGCGGATAAAATCAAGGTTGAAATTTCATTTACAAATTTCGCGCGCTAATCTCCGCGCGTGACATCACGAATTCCAAAATGTATTTTTCGCATTTTCGTGACATGGGCTCGATGAAATTTTCTGAAACTTCGTATGTTTGCTCTATGGCAGCCACAGATGACAATGCAGTTCATTTTTACCGATTACATACTACGTAGAACCCAGTAGACGCCGTCAAAATCTATGACGTCACGGTGTTGGGTGCGGGAATCACAAGGTGACTCTCCACCCGGGATTTTGTTTTCGCGCAGTTTCTCGCTTACCAAGCGTGGTCTCGCGGTAAGAGTGGAGTTTTCGGAGACTGTGAAATTGTTCATTAATAATTCGCGAAAAATCGTTTTTCTCTTTAGTGTCCGGAGGTCGAGCGAACAGGAATAAAATGCCCCTTAAAGGCTGACCGACGTATCGGTAGGCTTACCTAACTTCGCGAATACGACCTTTGCCGGCTGAGCTTCCGGAGCCGGTCTTGCAGTGATGGCCTTGAGGCGCAGTGGTGCAGATACGCGCCTATGGCGCTTTCGTATGCCTGCAGGCGCGTTCCGAAGACATAGATTGTAAGTGGCGGGAAGCGTTCCGTACTTCCCAAAGTAAATTTGTTGACACAGAAATGAAATTATCAGCCAAACAGAAAGCTCGGTGCTGTGAAAGAATACTTGGAGCCTTTTTACCGCCAGATTATCACCGACGGCGCTACTGTTTTGAGCAGGGAAAACTACCAACGGAAGGGGGCACTCTTCTTGGAGCAGCCGGACAAAATAAATCATTATTTACGAACCCTCCGTTTGCTGTCAACGAGAATGGTCCATGAAATGTGTCTGCGCAGTTTTGAAAACGTCAAAGGCGCATGTGAGCACCTTCTACACTTTGCGCCATCTTAACTGCCCCAAGAGAAGCCGGTCGGGCTCCGAGACGTCAGCTTTCTCAAAAAATTTTACTGTCAAATTTCCCTCTGTTTTTAATTGAGCTGTCCCCTGCCAGAGAGGTATCTGTCAAATGTTTTGGATATCAACGAAGTAGTCACTTAATTTGGTGCTTGCATCGAAACAGTCACAAAGTGACTATCTTTTCTTTGAAGTGTTAGGTTAAAAGATGTGATTTTTAAAAGCGCCAGAAATAGATGAGACATTCACAGATTAATTCAAATTCAGCAAACAGCATTCCAGGATTAGTGTGCGTTACACGATAAGCACTAATTTATTACAAAACTGTATCTGGTACACGTATGTGTCGTATATGAGGATCTGTCTCTCTTCCCTCTGGGCACAGTGCTATTTCTAGCGCTGCAACGACAGCGTCCACTCCTGGCTCGTGTCCAAACGCATATACAGAGCGCATATATATATATATATATATATATATATATATATATATATATATATATATATATATATATATATATATATATATATATATATATATATATATATATATATATATATATACACAGAGCAGATATAAAAACACAGCAGATATTCTCCATTGTTCGAATGCAACATAGTTCGGTGTGATTAAGTTCACAGCTAGAGAAACTTCAATATATTTCGTTTTTGTCATTGAAAACTGGCATACCAAAGAGCCTAAGTCTGCTTGTAAAAAGAAAAGAGTTGGTCAGGACATTCCGGAAAGGGCGCCAGTTCTCAACACATTAGTATCTGCTTTTCCACACTTCGAAGGTGCAGAATTTAAAAGCAAGTTAATCAGTTATATACTGTAAAAGGAGCGTTCCTTGATACTGTCCTATCAACTAACTTCCGAGGCATTCATTTGCGTGACATTTATTTAAAATACTACCACAATAACTTTTTATTGCACTTTCACATCTCTTTACCTGATGGTTATGAGACTTAAAAGTAAACGCTTGCGTTCCTGTGGTTCATAGGCTATATTATCTGTTTGCTTTACGTGGCTCTGTCAAACGAGAAGGAATCTTCCGAGATTTTGCGCATTTTTTGTCCTTGGTCTCACTCTGAGATAAAGCTTCCTTTCAAAGAACGTGAGCTTGGTGTGTTGGTACTGCATATTAGCACCTATAGCGCACAAAAGGGACAAAAGACAGCGGTATGGTGTCCGCGAAGTACCGCGGTGTTATCTTCGTTTTGTGCGCTAGAGGGCTTAACTTCCTTTCAAATACACGCAGTTATCTTTCAAAAGCAGGTTCGAGCCGGCGTCTCAGAGTCGTACATCGTCCATCCAAAGTTGCTTGGCCGTGTCTGGAAGGGCTTCTTTGGGCGGCTATGGTCACCGGCCGCCCATGACAAGCGCGATACGGGCAGCAGAGAAGTCCGACCCGGCAGGCGTCGACAAATGCTGGTGGGTAGCCGTGTTGGCCTTCGTCATGACCACGATGGAGTCGTCGTCCAGCCGTTGCTCAGGCTTTCTCATGGTGGGGATCATGGAGCAGATGAACGTCGAACGGGGCCTCGCCTCCTGGCCTGTTAGCCTCCTCGGCTCTCTCATGGATTGCGGAGGTGAGCGCTTCGAGGTAGGGCTGTGAAAGCCGTATAACACTTCATTTAACCTCTCATTATTCGTGCCACAGTCTAGTTCACCGGTTTTGGTGGAGTATCTGACCAACATGCAAGCCATGTACTTTACGACTATGGGTACATGCGCACGTCATCTGTATGCACAAGTTTCCCAACCTTACAAAACATACAAAGAGAATAAGTTACATAACCATAAACAGGAAAGGAGCCAGTTGTATTCTTTTAGCATTTTGAATTATTGCCTGAAATGTTACCTGCATGCCACAGAACAGGCCACACTGAATGATTTGACATAGGTGCGCAATCAAAAGACAGGGCAGTTGATCTTATTTGATTTACGCAGCTGCATCCATCGACGTAAGGAGAAGTTGTCAGGCAAACGCAACTCAAATAACTATTTGTAAATGAACGTACCCATTTATTAGAGGACGTTGTACTTGAAGTGACATGCCTAATAAGTTTACATGCAGACCGTCAAAACTATTTCGGACCTAGCTGTGATAAAAATTCCTTGAACACAGGGTGTCAGAGGATTGCATAGGATTTCACCTTGAAGACGACAATGTCAGTTGAAACGTTGGGTACAGTGACACGCCGTGTTCAAGCATCTTTCATCTCTTATAGCTTGAATCTTCTCCTCAATTTCTGTCGGACCTGACCGCGTCAGGTTAAACCTTTACTCTTACCAAGTTTCGCTTGCACGGCGTGCAGCTTCCTAGTACACCTACTCCCCTGCACAAGGTCAACGAAATCTTAGGAACCAACCCCTCGTGAGCTCAGCTTTTAGTGTTAGGAAGTCTCTAACACCCGAACACTTTCACCCTCAGACTGTGCAGGTATATGTTGTCAGTACGTCCTTCGTAGGTGTGTAGATAGGCCAGAGCTGTAACGGAAGAATAGAACAACGTTTTCTTGGCGGCGGGACGACGAAAGGACGAAAAAACATGGTTGATCCCTCGGTCATAGGAATCTGTATAACACGAAAGTGAAAACGTGTCTTTACAGAAGTAGTCGAATGTTTACGGCACATTGATATTAGAGAGCTTGCACAATGTCTATTGGTGTGTTGACAGTTATAGCACCCTTTAACGTGGATGCATCCTCGTTGACGCTTGATGGTACATCTATATCCCGACGACTAGCGTCTATGATCAATGATTAAAGAAACCCTTGTGGTCGTAGATGCTTGTGGTAGCTGTACGGTGAGAGCGGAGATATTGAAAGCGGTGTGACAGCCAGAAGAGCGTCAATGATTGGGCGCCGAACTTGGGCTAAGGTCGCCTACTCGCGGCATGTTAGTGTTATTGAACACCACAGCCCGACCAGAAGGAAACGCAACGCGCGTCGTGTCTTCCCCGTTGGCCGGCTGCGATTTTTCGCGGGGCGAGCTAGGAACATGGCTAGGGACGCGCAGTATTTGGTATGGAAGAATGCTATTTTTGGTATGGACGGATGCTAAGAGTGCGGATGCTAGGGGTAAGGTCGCCACCTAGTAGTATGTTAATGCGTGGCCTAAATTGCACGTTTACTATTCGAAACACGCCGAATGGGACGGACGCGGAGAAACAACGCTTTGAAGAAACTAATCGTGCATTTCACGGTCATAATTCATTACTTCTCTTAGCAAGATAACTTTGAGAGGACAGTGGTAGATATAGACGATTTTCCGCAGCGGCACACGGGCGCTGCCATGTTTGATCACATGATCGCAACTGGCCTTCCCCCAGCCACTTGCCCCAGACAACGCACTGGGCCAGCGGCCGTGGCCGTACAACACAACACAAGCTGGAAGCCAACATGGCAGCACCCATGCAGACGCGACCGCCCGCTTCGATCCGAACTCGCGCTTGCTACTCGCCCACTGTCTTCACAGCAATAAATAAATGGTGAAATTGGCTATCGCTTCGTGTCATCTCACGCTGGGGACGAATACCAGGTAGGTTCTGTCTTTATTATTCAGATTAGCTGTGTTTATTCAGCGATGCCTGCTAATCCTTGTCTCCGAGAATTTGAGAATGAATCTCGGAAACCCTGCGAAATACGGACGAATACATTGCTCTCGAAGCTTCAGGACGTAAATATAAAGAAAATAAATGCGTAGGTTGCGAATTTACTCAGAGAGCGACTCTCAGAGAGCGAGAGAGAACTACCGCTCACTGACCGAGAGAGAGCCGCCGCTTACTGAGCGAGAGGGAGCCACCGCTCAGTGAACGAGAGAGAACCACGGATCACTTGGTTCGGTTGGCTCAGTTGGCTCAGTGAGCCATCTCCCGAAGAACCGCGGTTCACTTTTACTTATCCGCGGATCACTCGTTCTTTTAAAAGAGCCGCTCAAAAGATCCGGCTCGCTCTTGAGCGACCCATCTCTACTTGCAACTGCTTCGATAGCTCAGTCGGTAAGAAACCGGGCGCCCTTCGTCGCGGGCCAAGAGTCAGAGGTTCGATTCCCGGCGGGAAACATTTTCATAATAATTTTTCTTTCTCATTTGGTAGCGTTAATTACATAAACGTCATATTCGTAACGGATATTCTTGGTGGCCCCCCCGCATATAACACTTTCGTTTTAAAACACGTGCTCATGTAGGGCGGGCTAACAACACGTTTGCAGGCAACGCAATAAGGTAACCGCGTAACGCGACAGAGCGCCACTTAAATAGAGCCTAGAAAAGGTTGTGTGGCATGAACACGCCAGCTCGGCAAAGATACAGCAGCAATGAGTGAGACCAATGGGGCATTAGATTGCCTTGCTCCCTGTTAGGGTGGCTAAAATGGTGATGTGAAAATCAAGCGGTGTTTCCCTTCACCGGAACATGGCCTCCGAGATTGAGCGCCGCCAGGTTCCTCTCCGGCCGTCTCAATCCCACGGGGCGAGCGTAAATTCAGAGGTGCGCGTGGTCGGACCCTCCTCCGCTCCGCGGCGCTAGCCGCCGAGGCATCGGGGCATTTGGTGCAGCTTGGATGAAGCGAAGAAAAAATGGTTTCGCGCTACTATATGATCTTCCACTGACTTGGAAATGACACCTGAATCTGTACAGCAGTAATGGTAGTGCTAGAAACTGCACAACATAGATGGGCGTGTGATATGGTGTGCGCACAGCGGTGACGTCGAAATGTCGTCTCAGTTGCACCAAACAACAGCGCCACACCTACGAAAGGCGAACGCATGAATGTTCAGTTTCAGCAGCATGATTGCATTACAAGGTGATAAGTTGGAGCGCACCCTCAACAGGAAGGCTAACTGAACCAACCAAACTCGGTACTCGGCATCAGTCATGCACTCGCGACGTCACCGAGTCCACGCCAGGTCTTTCACGGCCACGAAAGCCGTGCTCCAGCTTTCCAGCCTCTCTAGCACCATGCTTCACGCCCCCCCTGATGGCTTCCTACGTTTTCGTTTGGAACTACATCACGTCGTGCATCGCAGTGTCACCTGCGAGGCACTTCCGAAGCAGTCGAAGCTGCAGGAAACCTAGAGGATAATATTGATATTGCCGTGTGCCACCAAAAGGAAAGTATGGGCGATGAAAAAGGCGACGATGACAACTGAGGCACTTTCACCGTGCACGACCCCCGTGTATATGTGGGCCAGCTAATCAAGGCTTCCCGCAGTATTCAGGCAAAATTTATGTACTGTTTTACTTCGACGGCTTGACCATGACACTTCAGGTTCCTCCGTGAGGTGCTTTTAAATGCGAAGCATTTCTTAGCGAACTTCGGCGACTTTGAGCGTATCTATCTATCTAGCTATCTAGCCGCCTACGACTTTGTGCTCTCCTGGCCGTATGGTTAATGGGATTTATACCAAATTTGGTATGGCATAACATGACTGTATGAAGAACATAAGTGGCTGGTCATATCATGAAAATCATGACTAACTTGTCATGAAAAGTATGATTTACATGCCACGCTCATAGCGCGCTCGCGGCCGTTTCGTTAGCTTGATATACACCAAATTTGGTATTGAGTGACATGACTGTATGACGAACGTAAATGACAAGTGCTAATATGAAAATTATGACTTCATGAGCGACATGACTTGCATTCCACGCTCATAGCGCGCTCGCGGCCGTTTCGTTAGCTTGATATACACCAAATTTGGTATTGAGTGACATGACTGTATGACGAACGTAAATGACAAGTGGTAATATGGAAATCATGACTTGCCATGTGCGACATGACTTGCATGCCACGCTCATGGCGCGCTCGCGGCCGTTTCGTTAGCTTGGGATACACCAAATTTGGTATTGAATTTCATGACTCTATGACGAACATAAATGACAAGTGGTAATATGGAAATCATGACTTGTCATGTCGCACATGACTTGCATTCCACGCTCATGGCGCGCTCGCAGCCGTTTCGTTAGCTTGATATACACCAAATTTGGTATATCGCGACGTGACTGTATGACGAACATAAATCACAAGCCGTAATATGGAAATCATGACATGTCATGAGCGACATGACTTGCATTCCGCGCTCATGGCGCGCTCGCGGCCGTTTCGTTAGCTTGAGATACACCAAATTTGGTGTTGAGTGACATGACTGTATGACGAAGGTAAATGACAAGTGGTAATATGGAAATCATGACTTGCCATGTGCGACATGACTTGCATGCCACGCTCATGGCGCGCTCGCGGCCGTTTCGTTAGCTTGATATACACCAAATTTGGTATATCGCGACGTGACTGTATGACGAACATAAATCACAAGCCGTAATATGGAAATCATGACATGTCATGAGCGACATGACTTGCATTCCGCGCTCATGGCGCGCTCGCGGCCGTTTCGTTAGCTTGAGATACACCAAATTTGGTGTTGAGTGACATGACTGTATGACGAAGGTAAATGACAAGTGGTAATATGGAAATCATGACTTGCCATGTGCGACATGACTTGCATGCCACGCTCATGGCGCGCTCGCGGCCGTTTCGTTAGCTTGATATGCACCAAATTTGGTATATCGCGACGTGACTGTATGACGAACATAAATCACAAGCCGTAATATGGAAATCATGACATGTCATGAGCGACATGACTTGCATTCCGCGCTCATGGCGCGCTCGCGGCCGTTTCGTTAGCTTGAGATACACCAAATTTGGTGTTGAGTGACATGACTGTATGACGAAGGTAAATGACAAGTGGTAATATGGAAATCATGACTTGCCATGTGCGACATGACTTGCATGCCACGCTCATGGCGCGCTCGCGGCCGTTTCGTTAGCTTGATATACACCAAATTTGGTATATCGCGACGTGACTGTATGACGAACATAAATCACAAGCCGTAATATGGAAATCATGACATGTTATGAGCGACATGACTTGCATTCCGCGCTCATGGCGCGCTCGCGGCCGTTTCGTTAGCTTGAGATACACCAAATTTGGTGTTGAGTGACATGACTGTATGACGAAGGTAAATGACAAGTGGTAATATGGAAATCATGACTTGCCATGTGCGACATGACTTGCATGCCACGCTCATGGCGCGCTCGCGGCCGTTTCGTTAGCTTGATATGCACCAAATTTGGTATATCGCGACGTGACTGTATGACGAACATAAATCACAAGCCGTAATATGGAAATCATGACATGTCATGAGCGACATGACTTGCATTCCGCGCTCATGGCGCGCTCGCGGCCGTTTCGTTAGCTTGAGATACACCAAATTTGGTGTTGAGTGACATGACTGTATGACGAAGGTAAATGACAAGTGGTAATATGGAAATCATGACTTGCCATGTGCGACATGACTTGCATGCCACGCTCATGGCGCGCTCGCGGCCGTTTCGTTAGCTTGATATACACCAAATTTGGTATATCGCGACGTGACTGTATGACGAACATAAATCACAAGCCGTAATATGGAAATCATGACATGTCATGAGCGACATGACTTGCATTCCGCGCTCATGGCGCGCTCGCGGCCGTTTCGTTAGCTTGATATACACCAAATTTGGTATTGAGTGACATGACTGTATGACGAACGTAAATGACAAGTGGTAATATGGAAATCATGACTTGCCATGTGCGACATGACTTGCATGCCACGCTCATGGCGCGCTCGCGGCCGTTTCGTTAGCTTGATATACACCAAATTTGGTATTGAGTGACATGACTGCATAACGAACATAAGTGACAGGTGGTAACATGAAAATCTTGGCATGCATGTCATCTACAATGCCACTTACATGCCACGCTCACGGTGCGCTTCCGTCCAGTTCGCTAGCTTGATATACACCAAAATTGGTATTGCGCGACGTGACTGTGAGACGAACATATCTGACAGGCCCCAACATGTAAAACATGACATGCAAATTATGTAAAGCATAATTTGCTCCTTCCGGGCTGCTTCGCATTACATCCATTCCCACAGTGCGTGGGATCTGCCGGCTTTTTTTTTTTTTGTATTCTGAAGGTTGCTAACCTTTTCTGTTAGCACACATCTTTGTGCAGGCGAACAGATAATTCATGTGTTTTGGAAGGTGGACCCAGAGAAATTGTTTAACCAAGGTAGCGCTATAAAGCTTTCTATGCATATACGCACGCTTCTACGTGTACTTCTCTCGCTACCCGCACCTGAAAGTGAGGGTGAAGACCGTTTACAGAGATATCACCCACCAAGGACCTAATATTCTATTTCGAATAAATCATGACGTTTTTTGCCGTGCAAACGATGGCATATGCAAAACACAAAAGCGAGCGTAGGTCTGTGCGGAAATTCAATGTACGCTTTTCACACAATCACATAGAATCAAGGCAGGTAGAAGCGAATTTTGGAGGAGCTTGACCATTGGATCCTCATGCGCCCATTGTAATCGATGTAGTATGCCATGGCGACCTGGCAACCAATAAACATTTGATAAGTTTTTGGTGCCTTGTGTTTGAATTATTATTTCATTACTGCCGGATTGCGAAGATCACTGCGATATGTTTTACATGGGTCATAAGGGATTAACATGAAACGGCCCTCTTTTAAAGCAGAAAGTACTTATGCTTGAGTTTGCCTACCTGATATCTGTGCGCGATTAAATAATAAAGCGATGCGCCACGAAAGCAAGATCATATGATTCACCGACGAAAATTGGCTTTATTCCACCACCCATACTTGTATCGAGCAATGAAGGATGCTAGACCACCCCTATATTTCCCAAATCTGGGTATTTAGAGCTGCGAAGAAATGGACTGTAACATAATAGCGCAATACTACGGCGGACAAGAACAGAAGTCTTTAGAGTTATCTATATTCGGAAAACTGAGTAGTTGCAGCGCTTTTCGTCGTAAATAGGGCAGAATAAATGCAGTAGCTGAAAAAATACTTGGCTTCAATGGATTTAAAAGATCCGTGCCCTGCTTCTTCAAGTCGATGCGGAAATGCACCGCGAAACACGAAAAAATAGCCAATGCGCGCTGAGGTGTCGCATGGTTTCCTTTCAGCCACGGCCTCCACGGCCGCGGGATGCCTCGGTAAACGCGCCCTCTCGCGGCGATTGGAACAGAGGGAGATAAACCTGCCGGCGCGTAATCTTGGAGGCCATGCCCAGAGGTGCCGCCTTTCGTGATCCTTCCGCTAGGCCGATATATAGCGCGAGAGTCAGAGGCGCTACCTGCCACCATGGGGGGAAACGGCAGTTTAGGCTACTTGCGACGGAAGCTTGACAGCTTCGTGGGCATTCCGCGTGGTTTTACGAGTTCCTTGCGTTAGTGTGGCTTGAGAGGAATGGCGGCTACAAAATGAAGAAAATTCAGTGACCGTGTTCTGTGCCACACGCTGCTATTCATCGTACGGAACATGCGCGAAAAAAGTGTCACTTATCCGTGCGCCGGCGTACAGACAGATTTGCAAGATGGAAACAGGTCATTTTAAAAGCTTACGGACCTATACAGGAGAAATCGGCCATTTGTGAAAAACATTATGTGACAAAGTAATTGTACTGAAGCCGTGCATATGCTGCGGCAGTTTTTACGTGCGTGTGTGACAAGCAGGCGCGAGTACAGTTAATAATAATAATAACTTTTATTTTCACAAAAATGTGAACCCTCGGGTGACGTGCAAGGCTAGACAGAAAGGAGATTCCTCGTGCGTCTGCTAGCCCATCACCGGTTCGGAGCGCTCTTAAAAACTCTGCAATTGCCTTGATAAATGGAGGCAATCATCTGAACGTTTAATCGTGTCCTGTTTTATTTTATCTATTGTATTTTCGTCGAGCTCATAGAGTAACGCAGCGTTGCTCCTCTTGTGTGAAATGTTTCGGGCTACGTTGTTACAGAGCGCATTCTGCCATCGGGCTGACCGAACTGCGAAAATGCGTGCATCGTGCTCATAGAAAGCATTGCAGGACAGCTGCAATTCAGATAACTAGAAAATTGGATATTTGAGGGCTGTTGTATTCATCCGAGTCACGATGAAACTTGACAAAGTGATAATGTAAAGCAACCTGGCACGTGTGTTCCGCACAGTGCGCTTACATTCAAGAATAGTAACCAGCTTGTTGCAGCTTTGTAAGCAGCGTGTTGCAGAAATTGCCTACGTTGAACATGAGAAGAATTCACAACTTCAGTGGTCAAATTCTCTTGCATGATGATCGAGGGTTCATTTTTTTGTGAAGACGTTCAACCAGGGCGAAAGTGAGAGGAAATTAAAAAAAAATTGAACTCATGCATAACTCAAAAGAACATACCGCCAGTGTATTGCTGACAAAATGATGCTAATTGATTTTTGTTGAAGCCATGAAACTAATTGCTGGCTCAATTTCTATACAACTTTCAGCTTATTCGCGACGGCGTGACATGAAGTGCAATGAGAATTCATCATTGAGAAAATGCAAGGGAAAAAAATGACGCCATATCCACGAAGTGAATGATGATGAGTGGGCGAAGCTCGATCGTTTTCATCCATGGCAGAAAGAGAATGTGTGGTCTTTAACGCGCTTATACTTCATGGTCATCAGCGTCATCGTCATCGTTAGCACGTGTAGTCGGTACAATCCACTATACTAGAACGCGCTTATACTTCATCGTTATCACGTGCAGTGGGTACATTCCACTATACTGCGTCATCGTCATCTTTATCACGTGGAGTGAGTACATTCCACTACACATGGCTACCTACCTACCTACCTACCTACCTGCCTACCTACCTACCTACCTACCTACCTACCTACCTACCTACCTACCTACCTACCTACCTACCTACCTACCTACCTACCTACTACTACTACAACGACTACAGAGGAGGGACAGACCCACATCCTAAGGAGCTTCGCCCCTAAAAAATAGGCAAGGCTACTCGCAGTAATGAGATACATTTAGCAGTGAGATTAAATACAATATATCAAAGGCTGTTGCGCGATAACGTTAGAAAGCGTCCTCAAACATATAATGTACATCCGCTCTGGAAGACAATTTCTCTTTTGCTCCGTAAAAGAGTAGATAGACCTTCTCCAAATACGTAAGCAGTGGCTCATTCGAAATGACACTTCCTCGAAGAATGGTTGCATTGTGGAGGGTTGAGCTGTGTCTGGTTATTTGACCTATTAACTTCTGAAAAGTTCGCACTAATGCCGTGATCCTTCACTGAGGCATAAGCGCATTATTAATTCGTAAAGTTGTACATGTTCACGTTGATAAATCTCTTTTAGCGGCGAAAATCTAGCAATGACTGGCGCGAGCCCATCGGCGTTGGCAGGGGGGATGTAAAAGCGGTTCTTGTCCCTCTTCCCCAAGCCACACGACCCATCCCCCCACTCCCCACTGCCAGGCGCGATGCAACACCTGTTTCCAACCCCGAAGACAAAATCCTGCCGACGCCGCTGCGCGAGCTCATTTTCTTGAGCAAGCTGGCGGCGCTTCCGACTACAGCGCCACCGCAGGCGGAACGCGAATGGGGGGCCAACTTAGAGCGGCTGGTTTTCACACCTCCCAATTTTAGAGACCCTAACACTGGACTGACACATGCGTTTTGCAGAAGGCACCGAGCAGAGCTGTGGTACGAATCGGTGCGGCACGCCTCTTGAGGCGACAGAAGCCACATGAAAAAGGTCACATGGTGAAAAGCCGAACTCTCGTACAAAATGAACAAAAAAAAAACAAAAAAAAAACTTCCCCATCTCCCACTAAAGGGAACCACGTGTGGATGCGAAGCAGCGGAGAGATGGTTAGTTTGAGTGGGAGATTGTGTAATTTTAATGAGAAGGTGAATGAGAATGTATAAGAGAAGACTGAGAATGTGATGGTTGCGTGTTTATTTAGGGAACGTACGCGATTCTTAGCGTCGATGCACGAAACGCTTTGAAGACGACGGTGAAGTGTAGCGTCAAGGGTTGCTTTTCAAGAGTTTTCATTGTGAAGTTTGCTAAGATGATGTCTATGCACGTTCCCCTTACGGTGGTCGCTGGTATGTGGTCGTAGGAAATGCATCGCAACGAGTAGACGTCTAGCATGTGGTGGACCAGCCAATCGTTCGTCGTTATATCCACGTTGAAATCACCCGCAAGTACGAAGGGCGCGTGTCTGTATGTCTTTGTGTACTGTGCCATGGCCTTTTCTAGGTAACGTTCGACGGTCCCTCTGGAAATGTTGGGTGCGAGATACATTGTCATGATTACGATGTTGTCGTTGTCAAAGTAGAGTCTAACAGCCGAGTGCTCTCCGTTGTGTGCTTTGCCGGTAGGTTGTAGATCTAAGGCTTTTGCGTGGAGATGGCGTTTGACGTACATGGCGACACGACCGGCAGGACGTTCTCTCTCCTCAGTACACGCGATCGCTTCGTAGCCGTTGACCGTCGGTCTTGCGGCGTTCCACGTTTATGTGAGACACAGTACGTCTGCTTTGGTTAGGACGCGATCACGTTCGATGTCTCTGGCATGTGCGTTGAGGGATCGGCTGTTTATCAGCGCTATCCGCCTCGTGCGCTGCTGCTTTGAGCTGTACAGGTGGCGCCACCAACGGCGAACGGTGGCGAAACTCGGCCGACGCGGCAACGCGCGGCTCATAGGCGCCTTGCGCAAAGTGCCCGCTACTAACCTTTTCTTCTTTTTATTCAATTTACATTCTGGTTTGATATTTGCACTGCCGACGCTGCTCCACTAGACAGCCGTGACGTTTGTTACGTCGATTGTTCTATGTTATTTGTTTTAAAATGACAGGCCCGTTTATTATTACTGTGCACGTGCGTGATGCAATACATGCGTTTCTAACGTGCATGCGTTGAAGTTGTTCGCGTGATCTGCCAACACAGACGAAATAAAAAACTGTTGCAACATAAAACAGACTTCTTGTTTTATTGAACACTCTAACCAGCACAACAACAATGTACATCGCGGTTGTATGCTTGCTTAGGAAACGCATAAAAAGACACACGTTTTCATCTCTGTACAGCACTTAACTATACGGCCAAAAGAAAAAAAACGGTTAGCTAACTTGACGTTGTAACAGGCGCCACACAGCTGCATAATAATGTGTGAAAGTACTATAGTAAATGACCCACAATCATTCGCACTGTTTTTTTTTTGTATTATTATTTCACAGACCGTACAAAAAATTGAGGAACTTCGAACTGCATTACAACCACATATTTCTGAAAATCTAATCACTTTCACCGTCGAAGCCACGATCCTCTATCACATGTGCTTTAAATTACGCAGAAGATTACTCAGGTTTATATAGGAAATGCGCACGCGCGGCATTACTCAGATTTATATAGGAAATGTGTACGCGTGTAGCTAGATTCTCGTATGCTAGATTCTCTTTTAGGTACGTGAAAATCTACATAAAATTGATTCTAGAAGTAATGTTCGTGGACTAGCGAGCATAAAGAAGGACGACTACTTACAGCCTCACTTACCTTTGTAAAAACTGTATTCCAACTGCAATTCAATATTAACCGACGCAACAGAACAACCCACTTGCTACCACACAGTGCTATGAAGCAGACGCGCGAAGCCAGGCGTGGTGTTTCAACCACGGTGGTGGTTTCAACTGTAGCACAATCGTGCGCGTACAGTAACGTCGTAAAGGTTGCCGTCATATCAGCGGTTCCCACGATGTAGCACCTGTTCCCCTTCTCGGGTCATGAAACCGTTGCTACGCCGAAAACTACACTCATAATTGACTGTCAAAGAAAAACGCCGTCTTGTAGGAGGCCATCTTGTACAGCCAACGAACAAAAGTGCACGACTGAAGGATCTGAAGCATTTCCGTTGATGCGATGGCAGCTGAGAGAAGTCAGGGCTGACCGTCCGACCTGTGGCCACCACCATTACACAATTTTAACTTCGCAACATCCAAGAAAGACACGACGGAAGCGACGAGCCGACGAGCCCACCCGGTCATGTTCGGTGCGCTGGTGACCGCACAGCGCGCGCTCCCACGGCAACCGGAAGAAATAAAAAAAAAGGGGGGAGAGAGGAGTTGATTTGAAGGAAACGAAGGCGGTGGAAACGAGGAGGTGTCTAGTCGTCGGTGTGAAATATTTTCGAGAGATGGAGCTCGTTTGTTTTTGCACAACGGATGCGCAAACTTCATTCAAAATGCATGGGATCCTATGGCGGTTTGCATGGGGGTGCGACCGAGTTTGCCGAGCGGTGGCGCCACCATACCGGTGCACGAGGCGGATAGTGAGCTCCGTTTCGGGGTCGACGTCCTCTCGGAAAGCGCGGAGGTATCGCTGAGTGACGGTGTCCAGACGTTTGAATTCATCGATCATAAACTAGCCCACGTTGTCGTTCTTGGGGTGGAAGCGATGGTCACCGGCAGCGTTAGTCAGGTAGAGGTTTTGAATGTTGGTGCACCTGGTTAAGGCAACGTAGACGAGTTTCTGTGGGTGCGTCTTCGAGTACTCGTATACAATGGAAGAGTAGGTTCCTCCCTGGGACTTGTCTACGGTTACGGCGCTCGCCTGGACCAGGGGGGAATTGTGTCAACATTGTGTCGTTTGCATGCGACACCGCTGTTGCGGTGGATCGTGAACGTGATGTGCCGCGGTTCTATGGGTATCCACGTCGTGTCAACGACATAGCCCAAACGTTTCGCCTCGTTCACTGCGTGGTTGGAACGAAGTCGAGCGAGCTTCCCCGTTGTGGGAACGTCGAACTGTAACCACAATCGTCTGGGAAACGCGCCTTCTTCGTCTTGATGGGATTGTGTGCGACACTTAGTTCACAATGTTTTAGGGTTCCCACTGTGCCGTTTACGAGGCCGTTGATGACGTCTATGTTAGCCGTTATCATGTAAGGCTTGTTGTAGACTAGTAGGGTTTGCTTGGGTAGGTTAGCGAATTCTGTGTTAGACATCTTGGCCACCTTCTCCGTGGCTTCTTTCGTTGCGCATCCCAGGAAGGTGTCCTGGGTTCGCACTACTTGATGTTGTTCGTCGTTGTTGTAGGAGCAAGTGGCCGACACGAAGGTGTTGAATGTGTTGACGTCTTCGTTACTGTAGAAGAGGCGAACTACTGCTGGGGCGGGCCTCAGTGCGTTCTCCGCGGTAAGGAAGCGACTCTCCAGTAGGCCACTTCGCTGTCGTCGAGAGCCCTTCCGTCTCCTATCTTGGTCAGTAGACTCGAGAAGGAGGCGTCGGGTTGCCTGACAACCTGGACTAAAGGGAAGTAGTCCATGTAGTGCCAATTGATTGTTGTTCCGAAAAGCCCTGCCGTCTCCCGACACCGCTTGTAGATTTCGCTAGCGCGAACGGAGCGTAGTTGTCTGAGGTCTCCGGACATGACTCTGGTGACTGTAGTGGTGGTTGACGGCCTTCATTTAACTACAGTGTTCTGGTTCGCATAGTAGGCGCTTCCCTACTTCATGAAAGTGGCCGGACGCGGGACGCGGGACGGCGGACGCGGGACGGACATAGCCCCGAGCATAAGATGCTTCGCATGTAAAAATCACAGCATATCCGCGGAGTGAATGATGATGAGTGGGCGAAGCTCCGGAGGTACATCATCAAAGACGTGATGGTGGTTGGTTGCATGTGGTCAAACAATATGCATGTGAGACCATATCGCGATACCATGTGTTGTATGGCATCGCGATCGTCATCGTCATCAGCGTCATCGTTATGACGCATAGTGGGTACATTCCATGGTGGTTGGTTGCATGTGGTCAAACGATATGCATGTGAGACCATATCACGATGCCATGTGTTGTATGGCATCGCCATCGTCATTGTCATCAGCGTCATCGTTATGACGCATAGTGGGTACATTCCATGGGGTGTGCCGTGATGGCAGCGTCATCGTCATCACACAGGGAGATACTGCTGGTTACGCAGGTGGCTACTACGTAATACAAACTACAAGGGACGCACGACCCACGGCAAAGACGTGATGGTGGTTGGTTGCATGTAGTCAAACGATGTGCATGTGAGACCATATCGCGATGCCATGTGTTGTATGGCATCGCGATCGTCATCACGGCACACCACATTCCATGTGGTGTGCCTTGATGGCAGCGTCATCGTCATCAGCAGGTGGCTACTACATACAAGGGACGCACGACCCACGGGATAAGGAGCTTCGCCCCTAAAAGAAAACATGACTAACAAAAACCGCACGCGCACCACGTGGCGCAATGGATAGAAAGCTTTAGTAAAGGGGCCCTGCAACGCTTTTTTTTCTGCATTCTGCAAAGCGTGAGTACGTGTAGTGCAGAATACGGAGATTAATGCATAAAGAATGATCGAAATCGGTGCACGGTAACGTAAGTTATTAGTAGAGACGGGATTTTAGGCAAATGCCTATTTTTTTGCTTGAGTTCCTATCGTGCCACTCTGATATATGAGCATGAATTAGAGGTTAAGAAGGGCTTTTATAGTGTTTTTATAGTACCTATAAATGCCTATTTTTGGCGTTCATGCCTAAATTCCTATAAGTGCTTATAAATGCCTATTTTCAAAATCGGCGCCTATTTGAACCCTATTTAACCTCAAATTTTCCTTTCGAGTCACACGAAGGCTCAATTTTGTCCGGTAGGACAAAATTGACCCTTCGGAACCCTATGGAGTGTAACCTAGTCCTCTAGTTCAACAAAGTTCAGAAAGCAACCGCTAGCAGCAGCGAAATGGGACGCCCCGGCTACCTTACGCCACCGCACTTACATGGCGCCAGTGGTTTGAGGAGGGGGAGGAGGAGGAGAGGAAAAGACGCTATTTCTGCAACCCTAAATGGGAGCACGGCCCAGCGTATACAGTGGAATGGGGAGAGGAAAGTAAAGGTGGGAAGAGGAGGGGGGAAGAAGAGGAGAGTGGCGTCCATGGCCGATGACGCGGCGGGCGGCTTTTACAGCCGGTTTTACGGTTCAGTGTTCCCACAGAATTGAAGCACCTTCTTGAAGACCTGGGTGTGTGTGGCAATGGAGGGGGGGGGGGGGGGAGGGAACAAGAGGTGCCTCTGTGCAGTCGCAGGAAGATGGAGAACGAATGCGAAACCGTGGAGTGCCGTCAGGGGAAAGCAGAGTGTAGGTAAAAAAAAAATCAGATGTCCAAGTGGCTTTTGTTTTGTTTCTAATTTACTTCTTAAAGGGCGCTTCACCAGGTCACATGAGAAATTTTAGTTAGACACTGGAAGTTGTTGCGTGCCCAATGAAGAGCTTTGTACCACAAGAAT
Source organism: Rhipicephalus appendiculatus (assembly GCA_030522465.1). Lineage (NCBI taxonomy): Eukaryota > Metazoa > Arthropoda > Arachnida > Ixodida > Ixodidae > Rhipicephalus > Rhipicephalus appendiculatus. Next base: position 34,089 of record JALIZH010017463.1, read on the forward strand.
TTTTTAATTGGTTCATTACGAGCCGCGAAAGCATGATGCGGGGAGGTGAGCTTGAAACCTTTGTCACTCGGCCCGTGTAGACTTTGCAAGCCAAATTCCTTCCCTGCCTCCTTCGGTATTCAAGGAACTCGGGGCCGGAAGATCACACGACGCAGACGCATCAACACGTCATGTGCACGCAAGGTGAAATTCAATGACATGCCCAAGCCAGGTCGTGCACGCAAGCGGCGTTGTGTCGTTTCGGCGTTCTCTGTAGTGTACTACCTGTTTCTGTGAGATGGATCCCACTATGGGCGCACGTTTGGAAAGGCTGGCATAGATCATGTATCCTTGCCACGTACACAGCGTCGCACCGCTGGAACTGCTCTAAGGGACGATGCACCAAAAACACGCCAAGCGTTGTCAGGGCTGGCGCCGGAACGACGCGAGAACGGCCAGAACACGAACGCAAACAAAATGGAGGCAGCTTAGTCTCGCATCTCACTTGATTCGAAGTAAAAAATAAATAAAAACGCGCACAGATTCCGCTTGTATATTTTAATATTTCTATCAACTTTCATTCTATTCAAGCAACAAATTGCATAAATTACACATGTCGCCTCGAATAATTCTCGCAGAGTCACGTAATACTCTGACTTACGGAAGACCATTCCTTGTACGTCACCTCCATCATGTTGGGGCGCGCGCCCATGAGATGAAGGGCAAGCGGCGTTCAGCCTGACGTTTCACCTCTTTCCGGGGCGCGTGGCGTAGCGAATCTTGGCAGGCGTGATCGTGAGCGCCAAGTGCATGCATTGCACCTGTCAGCTCGAAATGCTCAAACATCGCGAGGGGCCCTTTAAGGTGTTCAAAGACAAAGGACCAATTGACCCTGCCCGATTAGACCAGGTTAATACGAGGATGAAAAATCCTTCTGGCCTTTTGCCTGTCTGGCTATTTGCTCCTGTGCTGCCCTTCTCAGCCATGGCGAAAAGAAAGAGACCCAGGAGCGTGTTTACTCGACGGCGGACACTTCACTCGCCATGCTGGAATAATAGGAGAGACCGTGTTTTGCAAACCGTGCGGGAAAAAGTACAAGTGCATGGGATGAAAGATCCTTCTGGCCTTTTGCCTGTCTGGCTATTTGCTCCTGTGCTGCCCTTCTCAGCCATGGCGAAAAGAAAGAGACCCAGGAGCGTGTTTACTCGACGGCGGACACTTCACTCGCCATGCTGGAATAATAGGAGAGACCGCGTTTTGCAAACCGTGCGGGAAAAAGTACAAGTGCATGGGATGAAAGATCCTTCTGGCCTTTTGCCTGTCTGGCTATTTGCTCCTGTGCTGCCCTTCTCAGCCATGGCGAAAAGAAAGAGACCCAGGAGCGTGTTTACTCCACGGCGGACACTTCACTCGCCATGCTGGAATAATAGGAGAGACCGTGTTTTGCAAACCGTGCGGGAAAAAGTACAAGTGCATGGCTATGATAAACCATTCGCGCCTTTGTGCCATCATAAACTATATAACATTTTTTTTTGATTTCCTGTCGTAGACACAAGTCGCGCACGTCGTTCTTCGAAAATTTGAATTTTTGTAAAAATTTATTGTGCCTATATTTACGATTTTAGGGGCCTAAAACTGTGTTTTGCCTGCCTATCTTTGGAGCCTAAAACCCGATTTTTTAGTGCCTAAAAATCCGGCCTCTAGTTATTAGTCTTCAACCTTCAAAACCCCAGCCGACGACGAGAAAAAAAAATTCCCCATCTCCCGCTAGAGGGAACCATGTGTGGATGCGAAGCAGCGGGGAGATGGTTAGCTTGAGCGGAAGAAACGTCGCCGCTCTCGTTTCGCGGCAGCGGCCGAGCGCTCATCGCGGCGCTGCACAGCAGAGATAATGATTCGCGCTCCGTCATTTTTATACCGCGGAACTACCGTGGTGCCCCCAGCTGAGTATGCAGCTGTCGCACCACCTGTCGCGCGCCACTCCGTAGAGGATTCCTAGAGTAAACAAAGCGGGTGAGCGTAGGAGAGAGGGGGGAGAGGACGCGCATGCGCTGTGGGGATGTCGGACGCGGGCGCCGCTCCGTAGAGTAGAGGATTCTTACAGCAGAGAAAGAGGCTGATCGTAGAAGAGAGGACGCGCATGCGCTGTGGGACGCGGGCGCCGCTCCGTAGAGTAGACGATTCCTAGAGTAGAGAAAGGGGGTGAGCGTAGGAGAGGACAGATAGGCGGAGGGGACGTGCATCCGCTGTCGGGGTGTGCGACGCGGGGGGCCGCTCCTTAGATTACAGGATTCCTAGAGGAGAGAAAGGGGCTGATCTATGAGAGAGGGGGAGAGGACGCGCATGCGCTGTGGGACGCCGCTCCGTAGAGTAGAGTATTCCTAGAGGAGAAAAAGGGGGGTGAGCGTCGGAGAGGAGAGAGAGGGGGGGGAGGGGACGCGCATGCGGTGTGGTGGTGTGGGACGCGTGAAGGAGGGACGGACTAAGCTTGCATCACTAAAAAATTAATAAAAAAAAGCTGAGTTCGTATTCGCGAGCTGCGTTTTTTAATAACCCCAGTTATTAAAAGGAGAATATACTTAAAAACGTGAAGAAGATAACTTGGAGCAGCTGACGTCATGGGAAGCTTCCGCAGAGCGGCGCTGGCCGCTTGGAAAGGAACAAAAAGAAAAAGTAATGTTTGCGTGCTCGGCCCACTGATATCTAAGGAAGCAAAAGCCGTTTCATAGCTAGTGATGGCATAACCGTGTATGTATGTTAAGTTAAGGTTAATCAATGATAGTTATATGTTATGATAATTGAAGCAAATTAAGCGAGTACTAAGTTAAATGGGCAAAGTGACGTTAGTGAGGGTTTCATTTGTGACGGCTAATTAGTGAGAGTTATTTATTGAACGCAAAGCGTCTGTATGAAATGAACGGTAAAATAGTCAAACTGGATGAATGTAGCCTTCCAGCCGCCTCAGGTGAATGTATGAAGAATCCCGCCAGTTTTGCGACCCGACGGCACGGTCGACAAAAACAGCTGCCACGGCGGTGGACGCTTGTCGACTAACAGAATGCCATGTGCATTCGTAGACCAATCTGTGAAGCTCAGCAATATATATATATATATATATATATATATATATATATATATATATATATATATATATATATATATATATATATATATATATATATATATATATATATATATCTTTTTGCCTTCTTTTTTTACCACGTTGAGTGGGCAACAGGGACACAGGATCCCGAAGCTGCACGAATTTTGTTCAAGCATTTAACAGGTCGGTTTTTCTATAAAAATAACGAGAGTGTAAGTCTTCGAGTTTGCGAGCAATAAGAGTAATGTGGGAGTATGCGCAATACTCACGCTAAATCAGTGAGAAACCTGCACACTACCCGTTTCTTCTTTTTTTTTTCAGGCCTACTGGCTGGTCCTCTCAGTGAACTGTTCACTACAGTTCCCGTACTGGTCGGGGGGATCTGTTCTTGCAGCTTCTGGCATCATAGCATCAGCCTTCGTCCAGGATATCACGTGGCTCACGGTTACGCTGGGGGCCATGCACGGTATTTCTTTATCCTGCACAGCACATCTTGTATTCATTTTGCAATCATGTGGCAACAAAACCAGTGCTATGATATAACTTAAACATTAAAAAAATAAAAAAAAAATGCTTATAACCTTATTAAATTCCCATTCACGCGACGAAAAGTCATTAGACATTGACATGGTCTGTAGATAGCACTTTCCTATGTCTAAGTTATTAAGCAAACAGGAGAACATAGGCGTAAACGTGCAGTACCGAGGGGAAAAAAAGAGTCCCGATAATAAACTGCTGCCGTAGTGTTATTTCGTTTAGACGCGTTATGAAACATTTCCTAAAGAAAGAATAACTCTAAGCATGCAAACTCTTTCGTGCAAATATTTTTTGTGAGGTCCATTTCTAAAGTTCGAGTAGAAGTGAGAGTTAGGCGTGGCCGTGGATATGAGCTGGCGTAAAGATGACCGCAGTCAATAAAGGTTTAGGAGAGGAGCTAACAGAAAGTAATGACAAATGTACCGGTACAGTAAATCCACATGGCAATGACGAAGAAATAGCCGCAAACAGTGTGTGATTATGCGTCGTGTATTATTATCGAGAAGTTAATGGATCGGGTTAGATGAGCTTAATTATAACGGAGCCAAGTGGCTATCTGGTTGGCGAAGCACCTTGAGATGGGAACGGAGCAAATGAAGACGAGGCACAACGGAAAGCCTGGATGCGCACTGATTTTCAGTCAAACTTGATAGCGGAAATTACCAAAATACATTACTGAGAAAAGAGATCTTGAATTCGTAATCACGAAAGGACCAGAAAT
>JALIZH010017464.1:0-41837 GCA_030522465.1 Rhipicephalus appendiculatus
TAATGACATAGGGCGCACATGTAGACGAATGAAATCCAATAAATAACGAGAATAAGGTGTAAAATTTATAAATGTGCCTTTATGCGTCCTAAAATATTACAAGACTGCAATAAAAAACACTCTAGAACGGAATGGGCTTGACCTACCAATAATTTGTAGGCGATCGTCGGCATCGTTCGCAGCTATCCAACTTGCAAGCAAATAACCTTTAACACCTTCGCTGTATTCTTCTTTAACACCCCATATCTTGAAACCATTGACCTTTAATCTGTCATTGTTCTCAGAGATAAGAAGTTACGAGGTGGCACGATAGGGCGACTGCGGAGCGTCGAGACATAGAATGAACAACCCTCTTTTTTTCACGAGGTACGCATATTCAACGCTGTGTAGGCAGGAGCGCTGTTGTAGCACAAAAGTCACGGACCAGAGTTCCACAGACTGTTGAACATTTTTTCAACATTGTCATGCAAATTTTTCAGCACCTGAAGCCAAGAAGTTCCGGCTGACTGTGTGACCTTGTTATACAAACGTAGGAGCAGAAAAAAAGATTTCGATATAAAAATATTTTCCCAATGGAGGGTAAAATATGATGCGCCCATGATTCTTCGATGTGTGTTTCCTCATCATTTCATGAATATAAAACGGCCTTTGTGCTACAGTAAGATGTGACAAGTATAACCCAGCCCTCGCTCTGTTCTACTGCAACATGTAACAAATATAGCCTAGCCTGCGATGTGTGCTGCCCCAAGATGTGAAAAATATAACACATAGAGTCTCACAACAAAACCATCTAGCGAGCAGCCGAACCTTAACGCAACAACAGTACTTGTTAAAAACATTGGAGATGAGGACTTATTATGTGCAGCTAGGCACACATATACCGTTTATCACAAATGGTATCACTGTGTGCCTTGGTTATTTGTTATTCCAAGTTGACAGAAAACGACTTTAATTTGAGAAGACTTTGCTGTGAGTGACCAGTATCCAAGCTGCTGTTTATTGCATGAAGTTTGCTATTTCGTCCCAGAGGCGCTGCCAATGACTCCTGCGCGATTTTCCATACAAATGCGTCCGATTTGTGACAGAGACAGCAAAGCAAGAGTTTGTCGCTCTTAACGCTAGTGCTGCGGCAAAATTCACTCAGATCAGTACAGCAAACGTATCATGCAGGAATATTGCCATTTCGTATCTGTTTAGACGGGGAAGTCGGAAATTTCCTCGAGGTAAAGCCTCTTCTTAATCCTAACTTGCCTTACTTCAGTGACGCACGTTATCGCAAACGCATTATTAATTATTGGAGTTTTACGTCCCAGAGCTGCGATGTGATTATGAGAGACATCGTAGTGGAGGTCTTCGGAAATTTCAACCACCCGGGGTTCTTTAACGAGCACCTAAATCTCAGCTCACGAATCTGTAGCATTTTGCCTCTCTAGAAATGGCCATGACAGCAGGGTCGAAAACGCCTTAAAAGACGAGATAACAGTGGGAGTAAAGCTGTGTGTTCACCTTAGCTCTCAGGTAGGGGTCCGCGGGCAGCATTCTTGGCTCTGGATACTTCTCCTCCAAGTACTCCATGATAGCCACCTGAGCACGACGCATTCATTGGTTATTCTTCTTCTTATTATTATTATTATTATTATTATTGCTATTATTTAATTTTTATTATTAGTATCATTATTAGCAGTATTATTTTTTTTACTGTTCTTTTCATTCTTCGTGGCAGTGGTGGTGATGGTTCGTGGGTTTGTCGAACATTCGTGCAAAGCTCTTCAGACAATCATTTGTAATGTTTATGAATTTCTAATCAATATCTTCATTAACATACAGAACAAGAGTCTGCAGTGTGCACACGCACAGCCATTACAAATAGGTAAACCTATCAACGCAACATAGTTTTGAAATTGATTGAGAGCCAAGGTTGGAAGGTCAGCTGAGTCCATGCGAATGAATCATGGGCAAGTCTGAGTAGTGCTATCCATCATTCCATGCTGGCTGGGCTGATTTTAATGTTTGATAGATATTAGCGTCAGATTATCGTCTGGCGTTTTCTGTAGCAAGCTCTCTAATTTTTACAATGACATTCATAGCATCATGTGACAGGACATGCTGGATTGACAAATGAAAGACTGACGAACGAAAGATTGGCGGTCGGATATTTTTAAGAAAGGAGCACAAGGATTGTTGGAACGTACCGATTGGCTGATGGGCTTTCCGTCGACAAGCAGGACTGGAAGCTGGCCCATTGGGTTAATTGTTTTGAACTTTTCGGATTGCTGAAAGCGGAAGCGAAATGCAGTGATTATCATGGTGACATGGCGCTTCTAAAAGCGTAGCGCTTAGAAAAGCTTTAGAGGTCCAATCACGAGGTCACATCGCAAGCTTTGGTTATGAGTTGGTGAAAGCGACCCAGTGCGATTGCGAGCGATCACATCTGTACGGACAGCGACCACAGAAGAAACGTTGTTCAAAGTGAATCGCCGCCTGCACCTGCTAAAAAGACGGAGGCATAGCTATCCGGCCGGTCTGAAAGTTTTAAGGTGATCGAGCTGTGCATTCATCTAGGGAGGAGTCCATCACCTATGTGTATTATAGTGAATGCAGTCGCACCGAACATGTCAAAGGGTTTCCTCATGACCACGGTCCCCTTCACCTCAACTACAGTAATAAATATTTGTTTTCTCTCTCTTCCACTTCTCATATTGTCGTCCAAGCTGCATTTTTTTCTCCACCTCTTGATAACGTACTTGAACCCTTGGAAATTTAGCCAATCCTTCACAAGTCGGGCAGAGGTCAGGACGAATATGCGAAAATTGAACGAGTGCACAGGCCCTGTTGAGACAAATGTCAGAGATACACGACATGAACTAAGGTGCTTCAAAACTCACTTCTTACTTTGTGTACACCTTTCTTAAATATTTTTTATTTATTCAAATGGCATCAGAAGGATCATTGCACAACTACAAAGTCTTAAACAATTTTCTCGCTCCCCTTGCATACACTTGTCGTGGAAAGAATAATAAATTACATATGAATCTGTATGTACGTTAGATATCACATAAAAGTAACAATAAAAAAAATGAATAAAATTACGTTCAATTGTAAAACAACGTTTTTTTTCAGTTCTAAAGGATTACTTACTGACTTTATACCTACAGCTTCTGCGTTAAATATCTTGTGAAGATTTTCTGTGCAAATACAACCTCACAGAGTGATGAAATTGTAATACAAGCTTAGCAGATGCAGCCGCAACATCGCGTTCCAGTAATTGAGGCATCACGTAGTGTTGTTGCTAAGTTAAGCGGGCACATTCAACAAACAAGGCTGGTGCAAACTGTTTAGAAGCAACCAAATTCCACGTACTCGCCTATTAAAACTGCGAAAAACTTTAGCTTCCCACTGCAATTCAAGGAACGCGTGAATGCAACGCCAATGTGACACCTGACGAGAGAGATGTTGAATTTATCAGAATGACTTTACTTCGACCCAATGAAATAAAAATAACCATAAAAGTATCATGGCATTTTGTTTCTTTACGTCAGACTGACGGGGCGGCGGACAGCACCGCTTTGTGCGAAAAAAAAAAGAACTTGTTCTCGAATTGGCTGCTTTCCAAACGCTTGACAAAGTGCAAAGCACTGCAGCTGCTCCGTTGTGTCACAAAGCATAAGCGACTCCGTCGAGCCTCCGGCGCCGCCGACTGACGTTAAACATGTGCGTTTAAAATAACCGTCTGTATTCACATTCCCGAAAGATAACGTTCAGTGATAAGCTTACCGCGTTCAAGTGCACAGACACGCGGATATGGTCTATAAAAGTGTATCTTATCAAAGTGTTTCTTATCAGCACGTCTTAAGCTGCAGAAACGCAGAGAAAGAGGCGCGTTATTCTAAAATCTTTCAGGACTACTAAATACAATCGTTTGAGAGTCGAGTAATGACGGTGATAAGGTGACAGGGACGTTGAGATCTAATTAGTCTAACTAATCAATGTTCAAATATTCTAATGCTTGTTGTATTGAACAACTGCTGCTTGCTGTATGAACAATGCACAGTACGCTATCCCTTTGATGGCAGGCCTGTGCCAGCTTGCATGAATGACCGGTGACTGCAGACTGATTTGCATTTACAGTGGCCGCTGCAGCCATTTTCTGACGGAGCTATTTTCGAGTGGCAATCACGTACATACTCCACATGCTCGTCTGGTATTCCATGTTATTTCTTTTTCAGAGGGTGAACTGCACTATTCTGTTACTTGTATATTCAAGGTACAATCACAGTCATCGTTATACCTCGTATTAAAGACGCCCTGCAACACTTTCAGAAGTAATCATCTAAAGGCTACATTGAAGAAGTTCGCTCCCTAACGAATCGAACGCCGCCATAGTTTTTAGAATTATTTAAGCACGAGCGGAGTTACAAAGATTAATAGCACACTTAAAGCGCTTTCTTTCTCCTTTCGTGCCAGCGAGCCCGCAGAAAGCTACGCAGAGGGGATGAAAAGAGGACAAGATGGTACGACCCTTTGACGGCGCGCGCCATGACCTTCAGCGCTTTCTTTTCTTTTCGAACTTACCATGACTGTGATCGCGAGCGAACGTGTAGGCACGTGGCGGCATCGTAACTATGTAGCTCACGACGCTCAGATTGGCCAATGGCCGTGGACTTTCGGTTTATGGCGCCGTGATTTGGGCTTACGGCATCATTTGTCGAGAGAATTGGGAGCGACTTTCAGCTCATCTTGAGAATTAGGCCTAATTGCGAATTCCTGGCTGCGAGATGTGCTATATTGTTTACTTCAGGGGTTCTCAGGAGCCTCGTCTACCGATAGGCAGCGTTTTCACACCATGCTCAAAAAGGGTTGCAGGGTCACTTTAATAGCGTCGGCCATTTCGCCGCACAATTTGCAGCATCCATGGTGCTTCGGGAGATATACAGATCGACACACAATAGTAACTTTTGACTGCGCTGGCTGTGCAAAGACACGGGAGCGTCGAAGATACCAATGCGTACTTCCCATATACAGAGGGCAGCGGGATGACATATGTACTTAACGTGCAATGAAATAGGAGAACAAACATTAGCAGGTTCACAACAGCAAAAAAAAAAAAAAATCCACGCATCTCCACGAAGTGAAATGATGACGAGTGGGCGAAGCTAGGTCCTAAGGCCCATATTGTCTGCGCTGAAGTCGTCGACTAGTATGAAGGACGGACAGATGGACGGACGGACGGACGGACGGACGGACGCATGGCTGCACGGGCACACGGACGGACGGACGGACAGACGGGCGGCGCAGGTGATCATGCATTGTGCTGTCATGTACTTGATTGATGTAAACATATTTCAACAGATGTTTTCTTTTTTCGTTGTGCAGCTGTCCAGTTTCGGTTTCGGTTTTGTGTAGCGTGACGGACGCCGACAAGGCTAGGCCCTAAGGAGCTTCGCCCCTAAAAAAGAAAATGATAAGAAATACAGCAACAAATATTACAGCAAAGATATGCAATCTAAAGGCAAATAGTGGGGCGCTGTACAGAACAGGGACTCGAGAAGAGAACGACGACACAGGCGTACTCTCACAACTGTACTGCGCCCCACTATTTGCATTTAAAATGAACCGTTACCAACTAGCGCAAATGACCATTTTGCTATAAAGATATGGAAGTTCGAAAAGCAAAGATATGGAAGTTCGAAAAGCCAGTTTGAAAAGCAATATAGTCAGTAATATCAACTACATGCCAGGAAAGGTGGTTGCAACGTACAGAGGTGCTGAGAACAAATGGTTTAAAATTGGGGGACCCTTAAGCTTCGCCTTTAAGAGTTGAACGCGATAGCGATATCCTGTCCCTAGTGCGTACGTCAGTCACTTAGTGCATACTATGTAATGGGTAGCATGCTTTAAACCACGAGCAATTATGCGCGGGAAATGCGGGAAATGTTTTCGAACTTGCTATGCACCTACTACGTGGTCTTAAGGGAATACGCGCAGGAGCGTGCGTGCCTTTTGTAATGGGCGGCAGGCTTTAAACCCCGATGTCGTCATGATATTCCCATATTCTGACGCCCGATGGCAATGTGCGCTTGTACCACGCAATATTACCGTGATATTACATGCTGTATTGTGACGCCTGCATACAGGACACGTGTGTTTGTAAAGCATGAAAGCCATTTTCACTGAATTTCCAAGCAGAGGAAGTTATTTTCATTGAGTTCCCTAGCAGACGCGTGGCTGTGTGATAGAACACCTGCTTGCCACCCGGACGGTCTGGGTTCCATCCTCGCTCGGGCCCGAAAATTGTTATTATATCTTTTATTTGCATCTTTCTCGATTTTTTCGGTCACGGAAAGATGATGATTTTTCGCTAACAACCAACGACACCGACGCCGGAATTTCTGCGAAACGAGCTCTTTTACGCTATCGCGTTAAAACGATGTTCAGATGGAGACGAAGAAGAGCCTCTAGTTTTGCGAGGACGATCAATGTGCACGGGACAGCAAGCAGGGGAAAGTTAGGAGCAAGTAGTTAGAAGCTTGGATTCACGTAGGAAATAATGTGCGAAAGACATAAATCAGATGCTGATGACGTGATGGTGCATGACATTTTGTGTTGTAAGGAGCGGTTACGACCAGATACATACATGAGTAATTAACCTGTAGTGTGATCGCAGTGGCAGCCAGAGTGTGCTTCTTGTGACGGCAACGATGGCAGTACAGTGACTGCTGAAAAGTGCCGAACGTGATGCCCACTTTTACACAGTTTCAGGTTCCAATGCTAACAGTGCAATGCCGGGGCCCTCATGCATGTGCTGCATTTTCTAATTGAGAATGGGCTAAGGTTTTATTAAGAAAAAATCAATGCAGCTTGGCAGTAGAGGTACCAAGCCTAAAGGAAATGTGGAGGTGGTCCGCCTTTTTTTGTTTCCCTTTATTTATATCATTTTTGCTTCCTCCGTTTCTTATCGTTCTGTTTTTTTCTACGTAATTTTTTTCCTGTGTTTTCATTTCTTTCTATGTATTTCTTTGTCTTTCTCGCCATTTCTACGGTTCTTTTTCTTCCCCTTCTTTCTCTCCCTCTCTGTATTTCTTTCTCTTATTTTGTATGTCTTTCTTGCCTTTCTTTCTCTCTGTTTCTCTCTTTCGTCCTATACTAGGCTTCTTTCTTTGATTGGTTCTCTCTCTGTATTTATTCTTCTGTCTTTCTTCCCCGTCTTCGTCTGTGTTGTCTGTCTTTCTCGTACTTTCTATCCTATCCTTTACTCTCTCTCCTCCTCCCCATGATATTCCTTTCCCGCCAACCTGCTATGCAATATTTCGCTTTCCTTTTCCATCTTTCTTTTCCCTTTCCTCCTCTCCTTAGTGCAGGGCAGCAAACCGGATGCTACACTTCTGGTTGACCTCCATGCCTTTCTCTTTTTATTTTCTCTCTCTCTCTCTCCTATACAAGGCTATGCTATGCTCTGCTAGCGTGCCTGGCTAGCCGAGTGGTCAGGAAGCTCGCCTTTTGTTCGCAGTGCATGCGAATTCGATTCCCTCCTCGCCAAAAATTTACCTTTTTCTCTGGCTTGCTCTCTCTCGGTACTCGTTCTCTCACCCATCAGAGTTATTCAATTTCACGCCGGAGAAATGGGCGCACGTGTTTTGGTAGCGAAGCAGATGAAGAGGACTGATAAGAAGAGGACAAAGAGATCTCGTGCCGATTCATGATGATGATTGTCTCTGTTTTCACTACCCGGCGCAACGAAAAGCTTTAAGAGCTCCGCTCTTTAAGGACGTAAAATTATTGAATTATAAGAGAGGTAAAAACTTCGACGCAGGTTAGCAACAGTTTCTTTGTTATGTTTCCAAGAGAGCTTGGAAGCTATGAGCAGACCAAGGGCATTTACATCAAGTCGCAGCTTGAAGAGGAGTATCAGTGAGTCCACTTTTGAAAAAAAAAAAGATTCCCATTTTCTGTCTATTTGGAGAGACTGTCTCTGGCCCAAATATTCCCTGTTGCTGGTAAAGTTCCGTTCGGATTTTACTCCTGGAGCGATACCCAGTTGACATTCAAAGTGGGGCAAACCACTTGATCCCAGTTTATGCCAGTAGAAAGCAGTTATATTCCCCGTTGTAGATGTACTGTAACCTAGACATTACCTATGTAATACATCTGACAGCACAAGCTCTCTTTCATACGTGGTGCATGCACACATGCATACCTGTTCGCCAGTGTCTGGCCACAAGTACACAGGGCGATATTCGAACTCGATCTTCTTCACCTCCAGAACTGCAATAAACACAAGTAGATACATATATTGTTCCAATCAGCAAGATTGTTATTATAAATACATATATTCAGTACGTGCGTCATTGGAAGGGACCGACAAATGGCCAGAATGTGCGAGTCTGGCCAGTTGTCGTTTCATTTTTGAATGACACCATTTGTTATTCAAAAATTAATGAGGCACCATTTTTAAATGAGGCATTATTTTTGCGATGGGAGTAGGATTTATATTTTAAAATTGCGTTTAAATGTCACAAAAAAAATTGGCCGCGTATCTGCGTGCTTCGCTTCAAATGTCGTCGAAAGACGATAGTCTTGTGCCGGCCGTACTCCCATGTTTTTCCTTGCCTCAGACAGCGCCTACTCTACGTTGAATTGGCCGCATCTGGCTGGCATTGATAAAATAGAGGAGGCGCTGCGCGAGATATGGACTCCATCCAAAACATGAGCTTGTGCTGAACCAAGGGCCACTGCCAGCGGCAGCACTTTATCGGCGGCACAGGGCTTTTTCGTGCAAAGCGTCGCAGTTCGTGCACAGCGTCGCATTTTCAGCACAGCCTAAAGAACACTAGGTTCTTTATAATTACGTATCTGCGTATTTTCTAATAAAAGAACACACGACCTGATATTTACATATTAATGTTGCGCCTCAGGTATGCGTAGTATTTGCTTTTTGATCGAATATGTTCGCAAGTATGAACGCAAACATCAGTTGAAGATGGTTCAGAAATTGCATAAACTTTGGTCGAGTAGCTAGCTGAATCGGGTGACAGACAGACAGACAGACCAAAATTTTTTGCGTTGAAGTATCCCAAGAAAGACTATCGTCTTTAAAAAAAAATAACGGTATGTCGCGCAGCCTAACAGAAAGGCCTTGGAGGTCAATTGCGTGGTTGTTGACTTTTCCTGAACGTAGTTTCACACTTTCATGCGTGCGATAATTAGTGCTCAGAATTAGAGTATGTACATTACTATCCATCCTCGCTCTGTTCTGTGCTGCTTACGAGGTAATATTAGTTGCACGCCTGAGAAGCGGCACTGCCTTCGTGGTAAAAAAAGCCGGCAGATCCCACACACTGTGGGAATCGATGTAATGCGAAGCAGCCAGGAAGGAGAAAATCAGGCTTTACATAATTTGCATGTCATGTTTTACACGTTAGCACCTGTCATTTATGTTCGTCATACAGTCACGTCGCGAAATACCAACTTTGGTGTATATCAAGCGTGCGAACTGGACGCAAGCGCACCAATGAGCGTGGCATGTAAATGGCGTTGTAGATGATATGCATGCCAAGATTTTCATGTTACCATCTGCCACTTATGTTCGTTATACAGTCATGTCACTCAATACCAAATTTGGTGTGTATCACGCAAACGAAACGGCCGCGAGCGCGCCATGAGCATGGAATGCAAGTCATTTCGCTCATGACATTTCATGATTTCCATATTACCACCTGCTACTTACGTTCGTTATACAGGCATGTAACTCAATACCAAATTTGGTGTATATCAAGCTAAACAAACGGCCGCGAGCGCACCATGAGCGTGGAATGCAAGTCATGTCGCTAATGACATATCATGATTTCCATATTACCACCTGCCACTTATGTTCGTTATACAGGCATGTCACTCAATACCAAATTTGGTGTATATCAAGCTAAAGAAATGGCCGCGAGCGCACCATGAGCGTGGAATGCAAGTCATGTCGCTAATGACATATCATGATTTCCATACTACAACTTGTCAGTTATATTCGTCATACAGTCACGTCCACTCAATACCGAGTTTGGTGTATATCAAGCTAACGAAACGGCCGCGAGCGCACCATGAGCGTGGAATGCAAGTCATGTCGCTAATGACATATCATGATTTCCATATTACAACTTGTCAGTTATATTCGTCATACAGTCACGTCACTCAATACCGAGTTTGGTGTATATCAAGCTAACGAAACGGCCGCGAGCACGCCATGAGCGTGGAATGCAAGTCATGTCGCACATGACAAGTCATGATTTCCATATTACCACCGGTCATTTATGTTCGTCATACAGTCACGTCACTCAATACCAAATTTGGTGTATATCAAGCAAATGAAACGGCCGCGAGCACGCCATGAGCGTGGCATGAGCGTGGCATGAAAGTCATGTCGCACATGACAAGTCATGATTTCCATATTACCACTGGTTATTTGTGTTCGTCATACAGTTATGTCACTCAATACCAAATTTGGTGTATATCAAGCGAACGAAACGGCCGCGAGCGCGCCATGAGCGTGGCATGCAAGTCATGTCGCACATGACGTCATGATTTCCATATTACCACTTGTCATTTATGTTCGTCATACAGTCACGTCACTCAATACCAAATTTGGTGTATATCAAGCTAACGAAACGGCCGCGAGCGTGCCATGAGCGTGGCATGGAAATCATACTTTTCATGACAAGTTATTCATGATTTTCACGATATGACCAGCCATTTATGTTCGTCATACAATAATGTTATGCCATACCAAATTTGGTATAAATCCCATTAAGGATACGGCCAGGAGAGCTCAAAGTCGTAGGCGGCTACATAGATAGATAGATAGATAGATAGATAGATAGATAGATAGATAGATAGATAGATAGATAGATAGATAGATAGATAGATAGATAGATAGATAGATAGATAGATAGATAGATAGATAGATAGATAGATAGATAGATAGATAGATAGATAGATAGATAGATAGATAGATAGATAGATAGATAGATACGCTCAAAGTCGCTGAAGTTCGCTAAGGAAATGCTTCGCATTTAAAAGTACGTACAACATGTCGAGCCACGGCGCATGGTCGCTGGTTTACGCATGCGCAGCACACCGCCAAGCACAAACACGAAGCGCACTCGCGCTCAGCTTCCACAGCTTGCACCATTTGTTGTTTGTGTATACGACCTTATAGTTGCCGCACATCGGACCATTTTGATAGCAAATGCTAAACGGCGTTTTCCGCCTTGCCGTTCCGTGATTAGACACTGACCGATGAGATTTACGTGGCGCTACAGAAAATAGGTTGTATGAAAATTGGTTGTCGGTCCCCTTAAGATTCATATTTGGCGCCGCGCCTCATGTCGGCCACGCCTACGATGGGGGGATGCATGAACGGCTGCTTGTGCAGGGTTTGTCGATGCAGCTTTTCTTCGCATTTGCATTCGCAGTGTGGGGGTCGCGCTGTTCCCTAGGAAATGTTTAACAGCCACGGTAATATGAGGTAAGCAATGAGGCCATTGTGGTAATCAGCGGCAACGTAAGAAGGAAAACTCACCAATGCGTACGCGCCAGCCGCAGGAACTGAGATAGCTGGACAACAGAACAGGCTGCAAGTGAACATAGTTTGTCATCGGCTCTCAGCGGTTTCGTCCCATCAAATCTGTTAAAAGCATGGCGTAAACTCACCTTCGACATGACGAGTGCTTTTGCGACGAGCGAAGAGCACCAGAGCGTACTCGGAAAAAGTTTATAGCTATCTCCAACTCTCTGCGGTCGGCTCGCCAAGCACTTCTAGCTGTCAGCTTGTCACGTTTTGTCATAGTGCATTTTTGTTTTGTTTCGGTTATCGCTCACTGCACCGAGGTCCTCTATCGCGGATCGTTGAAAACAATCTCGCCGTCTACGTTGCCTTTGAGATTACTGCGACGGCGCGCATGTGCACTCTCGGAGGCCATGTTTCAATGTGGAGCTACATTTGAAAGTGGTGTTGCGAGCTTTCACGATGCGCGTAGGAAATGCATAAGATCAGAATCCACATGCTGCATTTCGAGTCATCGTGCGAAATTAGGTGAACTGCCTAAATGATACGTGTTGAATTCGCTAGAAGGGTATTTTATATCACAGAAAAAAAAAACTTAATGATGTAAAGGAGAAACGCTTACGCTAGACTTACATTTAAGGAGTACAACTGAAAAGAACATCTTATGAGTACGTCGCGCACTCCGGTCCATTATGACCTTCCGTTCGATGCTGTTGCCTTACCCACCAATGTTCCGTTTTCCACATCTAGAGATAAATATAGAAAATTGAAAGGATCATCTACGATTAGCACAACGTCATTCTATTGTGATCACAAATATCAAGCAGCATTACGTGTTTTCGCTGTAAAGGGCGTCAGACTAGAGCTGTTTTTCACGGTTTCATACGGTATGTTCAAATACAAGTTTAAAAAAGAATATGCGAACACGAGAGCCACGAATGCCTCCAAAACATTCGATGACGAATCATCGTCGGTATTGAACATGTATACACTCATTCCGCGTTTACAGCGCATTCGTAGATGTGAACAACAGGACCTTTACGCTTGGGGATTTGTAATAAGTGTGAACAGATGGCTTCAAGGTAACGAAAACTGTTTTCCTAAAGAACGCGGAAGCATTTTTAAAGTCTAGTAGTCTTTCTGTTGTTAGTTTTTTGGCTTTGACTGAAAATTTGTACAACTGGAAAAGAACTTGAGGAAAAGACTACTCTTTTTGGTTAGGTTGGGTTTAAGCGTAGCGCTACTTGTTTAGGTATCTCTATGGTCATGAGTTGCAATAGCACAAGGCTGAACGACGGCCATCTGTGTACAAGCGGCAGATTACGTTAACACGATATACACGAAAGCCTGCGGATGCAACAGACTAGCAAGATGACGATGCTCGGCGCGCTACTGACCCACATCTCGAAGGACCCGACGTGCGGTGTCTTATCTTGAATCATGCGACAAACAGTAATTCTGAACTCGTGCAAAGCCACGTTTTAATGATTAGAACCACATAAGCTGACTGTACGACATGACTGTACTACGAACATAAATGACTAGTCATATCATGAAAATTATGATATATTTGTCATGAACGGCATGGTTTACATACGATGGCCTTGGTGCTCTTGAGGCCACTTTCGTTAGCTTGTTATATACCAAAAATGGTGTGCCGAGACATTCCAATCTGACTAAAATAAATGACGGGTAAAAATATCAAAATGATAATATGCATGTCATGTACAGCATGACTTGCATGCCGCGCTGAGTGTGCGCAGGCACACTCAGCGCGGCATGCTAGCTTGATATAGACCAAATTTTGTATTGATAACGTAACTGTATGACGAATGTAAATGACAGGTGGTCTCTAAGTGAAGCAATGTTGTTTGGCAGGCTGCTCCAGAGACGGATAGCGCGAGATAATGGTGAAAAATTAAATGATTGCGTAGCACCATAAAGGCGGGCGTAACTGAGAGTGTTGTGCAATCTTCTCGATCTGTAGACTTCACGGTTCACAGATGGTAGTGATAATTCGACACATTGAATGACCTTACAAAACAATGACAGCAATGCAATATACAGCGGGTACTTAATGACGGTAATGATAGTTTGGTTTTGATCTGCGTGGTACTAGACAGGGGACTGTAGACAGTGGACTGTAGTTATGAGCAATGAAACGGCTTGCCCTATTCTGAATGATTTCTAATGCTCCGATAAGATATTTCTGGTCTGGTGATCTGATAGAGCAGACGGCTGTCGTGAAATTTAAAAGTGCTGTTTGGTTTTCAGCTTTGACAATCGTACAGCACATAAATTATACTAAAGGAGGTATGCACTAAATTAGGTGTATTATAATAAGCTCATAACTTATGTGGTGTGATGCCTCTAATCTGCACATGAGATAAGGATGCCTGGTGAAAAATGCTGGTTCCTGGAATAACTGGATCACTTGATCATGTGCAAACACGTCAGAATACATACGTGCAATTTTCTTCTTTATGTAGCAGCTGATTAGTGCGAAGGTTAACCGCTGCATACTAATAGGCTGAGCCCATATAGAGTAATCTGACAAAACAATTAAATGTAGTGAAAGAATTCCATCTCCAACAGGAAATTCAAAGAGGCGATGCTTTAAGCAATTTTCCCAGCAAATAGGCATGGCAGGTCTATTTACTTGTTCATAAATACCTGTTGACTGTCTGCACTAAAGCAGTTAACATCTGTATTTTCAACTTCTGATAATTCACACAAAATCATGGGGTCCCCTTGAGTTTGAATTATCAAGGGCCTACTGCGTTATGTCATTAGTTCTGCTGTATTACTATTAAGAATGGATATGAGGTGTATGACGAGTGAAATATATATGTTTGTTTTCAGAACTGTTGAAGGTTAGTTTTGAGGTGTTGGATGCCAGTGAGATTCGTAATGTTACGGTAAATTACGCAGTCATCAGCTCTTACACCGACAGGCAAATCATTAATACAGATTAGAAAAAGCAGAGAGATGAGCACCCTTTCTTGGATACACGAGATGTCATCTAAGCAGAAGAAGAGTTGTAATTACGAACAGAGGTGAACAGAGTTCTGGCACAAAGTCTTTAGTCAAGGTGAGTTCATTAAAATGAATCTCAAGCTGTGTTAGTAAAGTTGGTGGTGAGAAACCCGATCAAGAGCCTTAGAAAAACCAGGAAATAATGCGTCGACATGGAAGCCCTCGTAAAGTAACTAATGTGAATGATCAAAATGCTAGCAAGTCAGGTGTCACAAGAAAAAAGCCTTCATAAAGCCATGCTGATATTTCAAAATAATGTCATGATCTTTGAGGCAGTTAATGATTTAACTGTGAACAACATATTGAAGAAGTTTGCAAACGGTGCTTGTAGCTGAAATGGCTAGATAGTTAAGTGCGGAAGAACTTTCACCTTACTTGAATGTAGATATTACCTTGACTAAATCCGAGTCATTATGAATTACCCCGTTCAATAATGATTCTGAAAAGAGAAACAGGACAAGACAGAACAAATGCTTCATTATGTACTCTTAAGCATATGAATGTTAAAGCTGAGGTGATGCAAAATACTAATAACTTTCAGCTTGATTAGCAAAGTTAAAATACCAGCTTCATCAATAACTACTTCAGGCATGCAAATGTCATTAAATGTATTCAATTCAAGGGATAAGTTTATATCTTCGTAGGTAAAATTTGGGGGGACCCTTAAGCGTCTCCTTTAAGAGTTGAACGCGATAGCAATATCCGTGCCCTAGTGCGTACTTCCGTCACTTTGTGCATACTAAGTAATGGGTACCATGCTTTATGTCTTCGAACTTGCTATGCACCCACTACATGGTCTTAAGGGAATACGCACAGTAACGTGTGTGCCTTTTGTAATGGGTGGCCGGCTTTGAACCACGATGTCATTATGATATTCACATGTTCTGACGCCCGATGGGAATGTACGCTTGGACCACGGAATATTACTGTGATATTACACGTTGTATTGTGAGCCTGTATTCAGGACGCGTGTGTTTGTAAAGCATGTAAGTTATTGTCACTGCATTTTCAAGCAGAGGAAGTTATTTTCAATGTAATTCCAAGCAGAAGCGTGGCTGTATATAAAAAAAAAGCGTGGCTGCGTGGTAGAACACCTGCTTGCCACACAGGCGGCCTGGGTTCGATTCTCA
Organism: Rhipicephalus appendiculatus; assembly: GCA_030522465.1. Taxonomy (NCBI): domain Eukaryota; kingdom Metazoa; phylum Arthropoda; class Arachnida; order Ixodida; family Ixodidae; genus Rhipicephalus; species Rhipicephalus appendiculatus. Next base: position 15,715 of record JALIZH010017464.1, read on the forward strand.
GTCAGACCCGGAAATTTTTTATTATTTATTTTATTTGCACCTTTCTCGATTTTCCGGTCACGGACAAGATGATGATTTTTAGCTCACAACCAACGATGACGCCGCCGCCAACGCCGACGCCTGAATTTCTGCGAAACGAGCTAAAATTTTTAACGCTGTCGCGTTAAAGAAATATCACAAGGAGTCATTAAAATCTGAGCACAATCAGATTCACCAGTTATGACACCCCTACTATCTCTAAACAAGACATGAAGATGAAAGCTAGGGTGTACGATGCGTGAGAATTTACGAGGGTTGTTGATAGGCAGAAATGACATGTCAGGATTGAAGAAGTGATACAGTGTGTACTTTATAGAAGTGACTGGTGTTCTCTGCCACCCGTCGTATACTTTTCACCACCCGTTTAAAAGACTGATTTTTACTGTCAGCTGGTAATACCATTTATTCTTGGTTTTTTATTTATGCGTCACAGCTAATGATTAAGCCGTACTGTGCTGCTGCTACATCTAATGGACATAAAACGCATGAAGTCATGGCTAAGTTTAGCCATAGTATTTTTAAACAAATCCGAGTTTTGCTCAACAGGGCGCAAGGAATAGTTAAATCGGCAGAGAAACAATCCAACTTAGAGTTAATTGTGGCCGTGCTGCAACACCTGATTAGTTTAGTTGCTGTCTCCTTTGCGTTAAATGAACCAGCTTAATACATCCTGTTATACCTTATGATCAGAAATTGCATTATGAAATTTTTATGTCTGAACAGATATCAAGATTATTTGTCAATATAAGGTGAATAATTTTGGCAGTGAATTATGGGCAACATGTGCGGACAAGTAATCAGCTACGAGAGTGAAAAAATCAAGTCATGATTGAAGAAACATGTGAGCGCTACTTTCACTCGCCGTGAAAGTTTTGCGTGACCAGCTATATATTAGGGAAAGTAAGATATCTTATTATGACTGAATATGAACAAAGTAGAGGTGGAAAATGGGTGCACGGTTCACACAAAAGTAGATGAAATTAAAAACAAAGAATCATTCTTATTAGGAGGACTGTAGGTAACCCCAGTAATACATTAATTGAATATGAATTTGAAACTTTTAAACAAACACACACACACACACACACAAAGCAAGAAACTAAAAATAATGGCACCGACAACAAATAATCATTTATCAGAAAGATTACAGCACCTCCATCATTTGATATATCCGATCGTAATATATTGTAATGTGTTTCGATGAAAAAAAATAGTGTCTTAAACAATCAGTGGGCCATGCTATTAATCAATGTGGAGCATGAGCCGATTAGCAAATATATATTGGTACGCTTTGATGCGGCACTCCTGATGTTATTGTAAAGAAAACGCGTATCTGCGTGCTTCGCTGCAAATGTCGTCGAAAGACGATAGTCTTGTGCCGGCCGTACTACGATGTTTTGCCTTGCCTCAGACAGCGCGTACTCTACATTGAATTGGCTGCATCTGGATGGCATTGATAAAATAGAGGAGGCGCTGCGCGAGATATGGACACCATCGAAAAAAAATTACACCATCTCCCCGCTAAAGGGAACCATGTGTAGATGTGAAGCAGCGGGCGCTAACGCTTACACTGGCGGCGGCGTTGACGCTGGCGCTCATCGCAGCGTTGCGCAGGAGAGAAGACTGGGGAGGCGCAAAGCAGGCAGTGATGGAGCAGTTTTTCCTACTAGAACATGCCAATCGCTACTAATGGGCAATGAGAGACAGAAGACTCCGACTGGACACAGAGACCCGCACTCCGCTTTTAGTTAACGCGCACGCTGCGAATTTTTATTGTTCAACAACGCACAGGAGAAATTTCCCACCGGCACCACCTTGGAGGTCAAGATCCATTGCTATATATACGGGATGGCCAGTGAACGGTTGTGCAGCGCGAGCAGTCGGTTTTTTCAACCAAGAAACTCGCTAGCAGACGCTGCCTGCGTCGGCGTCGCGAGGCGCGAGAGAGGGAGGAGCGTAGGAGAGGAGAGAGGGGGGGTGACATGCATGCGCAGTGGGAGTGTGAACGCCGTGGGCAGGGATGCGTAGAGGAGAGAGGGGGGAGCGTAGGAGAGGAGAGAGAGAGGGGGGGACGCGCATGCGCAGGGGGGGAGTTAGACGCCGCGGGCAGGGATGGAGAGAGGGGGGGGGGGAGTGTAAGAGGGGAGAGAGGAAGGGAGGCGCATGCGCAGTGTGGGTGTGGTTGCCGCGGGGAGGGCTGCCTAGAGGAGAGAGAGGGGGAGAGGAGGTTTTTTATTTTTATTTTTTTAACTGTTTGCGCATGCGCAGTAAGGGGTGGGCACGCGGCACACCACCACCACCGCCACCACCACCACCGGATTAAGCTTCGCCATAAGATGCTTCACATCTAAAACATGAGCTTGTGCTGAGGACACTGCCAGCTGCAGCACTTTATCGTCGACACAGAGCTTTTTCGTGCAAAGCGTCGTATTTTCAGCGCAGCCTAAAAAACATTGGGGCTTTAGAATTACGTGTCTATGTATTTTCTAATAAAATAACGCACGACCTGATACTTGCATATTAATGTTGCGCCTCAGGTATCGTAGTATTTGCTTTTTGATCGAATATGTTCACAAGTATGAACGTGAACACCAGTTCAAGATGGGTGGGCATTCAGAAAGGGGTTAAACTTTGGCCGAGTAGCTGAATCAGGTTACGGACAGACAAACAGACGGACAGCCAGACCAAAATTTTTGCGTGTAAGTATCCCAAGAAAGACTATCGTCTTTAAAAAAACGGGTTTAGCTTCGTGAATGTGAAAGAAACGGGGGTCTGACCTAAGATAAGAATAGAAGAATATCACTACAAATAGTGTGACCAGCCTTATTGTCCTACACATAGGCATCATTGTTATTGTAATGATTACTAAAGGCAAGGCGAATGGACTTTCTTCACCGATTTTGTGTACTGCCATAAGTGACTGAAGTTAGCCTGGAACAGCGTCAGGTGATCATGAGAGGTGCCAAATATTGTGTTCTTGAGCTTGAAGCCGTTACTCATCACAGATTCCACTTCTTAATTGTGATACAAGTTGGCTGTGTTTTAGCATACTTGTGGCTCAAAATATACGCTCTCAAAAATGAAGCTACATTTGCTGACCTATTATTCGAGCCCCTCATCCGCCACTCATCTCATTAAAGTAATGTAAACTCGCGACTTAAAATTTGGATCTCCCATTGTGAGCTGTTCGATTTTCAGATGCATCACACTGATAGCTACGCTATCGATTGTAATTAAAAGATGTCAGCGCTGTTTAAAATACTCTTGGTAGGTTGCCCAGCACCCAAGGTTTGCACTGGTTATGGTTGGAGGTCGTGCCAGTGTCAAAATCCAGGAAGAAATTACTATTGCCGATCTCGAAGGATATGTTTCTTAGCTGCGTGTAACATATACTTTGTGACTTTAGCAATCAATTACCAATTCAAAAGCTACAACAGCCAAACTGCAGGTCAGAACGCGCTTGGAGTCAGCTCGGTAGGTTCTGCTTCATTGTGTGTGGATAGAACTATGGTTTGGCATTTTAGGGTTTGATCGATTTAACGTCTTATGTGAAGGACAGCGCGAACGACACAAATAGAGAATGACAACACGAGTACTGAAACAATAACTAGCTCATCGTCGTTCCCTTTTGGCGTATGAGGGTTCCGTTTTTAGATGTGAAGCATCTTATGGCGAAGCTTAATCCGGCGGTGGTGGTGGTGGTGGTGTGCCTCGAGGCCTCACTTACTGCGCATGCGCAAACCCTTTCAAAAGAGAATAAAAATAAAAAAAAACCTCCTCTCTCTCTCCTCTAGGCATCCCTCCACGCGGCAACCACACCCTCACTGCGCATGCGCCTCCCCTCCCCTCTCTCCCCCTCCTCTCCCCCTCCTACGCTCCCCCCCTCTAGGCATCCCCTCCCCGCGCTCCCACTGCGCATGCGCGTCCCCCCCCTCTCTCTCCTCTAATACGCTCCCCCCCTCTCTCCTCTAGGCATCCCTGCCCACAGTGTCCACACCCCCACTGCTCATGCGCGTCCCCCCCCCTCTCTCGCCTCGCGACGCCGACGCAGGCAGCGTCTGCTAGCGAGTTTCTTGGTTGAAAAAACCGACTGCTCGCGCTGCACAACCGTTCACTGTCCATCCCGTATATATGGCAATGGATCTTGACCTCCAAGGTGGTGCCGGTGGGAGATTTCTCCTGTGCGTTGTTGAACAATAAAAATTCGCAGCGTGCGCGTTAACTAAAAGCCGACTGCGGGTCTCTGTGTCCAGTCGGAGTCTTCTGTCTCTCATTGCCCATTAGCAGCGATTGGCATGTTCCAGTAGGAAACACCGCTCCATCACTGCGTGCTTTGCGCCTCCTCAGTTTTCTCTCCTGCGCAACGCTGCGATAGCGCCAGCGTCAACGCCACCGCCAGTGTAAGCGTTAGCGCCCGCTGCTTCACATCTACACATGGTTCCCTTTAGCGGGAGATGGTGTAATTTTTTTTTGTTTCTGCAACTAGGCCTGATCTGCTACTAGAGAGTGGTGTCTTGCTCTCTCATTTGTTGCTTCGTGTGGGCGACCTGATCTGTTGAAATTACTCCACCACTCGTTCAGCTTCGCCGTTAAAAATGCTAAAACACGTTGGCGGGCTAGTTGGTTTGCATCCATGAATTGTGAGTAAGCGCGACAGACAGGGACGTAGAAGAAAATCGACACGGACAAAGCGCTACTTTCAACTGAACTTTATTTTCGCACCAATCGATAAATATATACCGAGCGAGCGGAAACAACAGAAATAAAAGAACATATAGTGTGTCATATCGCTGGACCGAGCACGTGTACAAAGTACTATCACAACATAGCAAAAATCATGTTACCGCGACAAAGCAAGATATTCAACCTGTTTTTGAGAAAGCGATACGGACGGTTGGCTAACGCACATATTTTCTAATCTCGCAATCTCATAGGCCACCACAATTTCTCTTGTCATCTTACTATTTTTTTTTAAGCATGAGATGTAGGCGTCGCTGTTCTCGCTTTTATGGGGCGAATGCCCATACGTAGCGAGTAGCATGGTCAATAACCAAGTGGATAAACCTTTTTGATGAGCCATATCCACAAAATCCCCCCAATGGTGTCCATCGCAAAAAGGTCAAAATGCTGTTCAGCATGTGCGTTCAACTATGAACGCACATGCCTTCATAGTTGCGCACTCGACAGAGTAAGGTTCTGATTTTCGCAGTAAGCATGGTTACGTCATTTCGTGTACTTTCCGTATATCGTCAAGATGTGCGTGCGTGATGTATTTTAATTTCCGTTTGTATGGTTGATTTACTGGATTTTTTTTGTTTTGTCATTGCTGGATAACGCGTGCGGGATTAACTGTTTAGTTGCTGATTGTAGGCGTGTCTTTGATAAAGTATGATGTTTTTTGTAGTACTATATTTGTAAGAAAGAGAGGCGTGAGTTTGCTGCGATTAGAGTTAGTATATATTCACGTGTGTTCCTAAATAAATGAGGTTTGAAGTTGGCGCTTGTGCTGTCTGCGTCTCTTTCTTTTGTGCCTCCGCGTTTTTTGCTCTAAACGTCCGAAGTTATGCACCTACAGTACGGTTCACACAGCTGGCAGGACCTAAATGTGGGCTTGTCGTCCAAGAATAGCTGGTCTATTGAGGCAAGCCAGAGCGCTGCGGTAGAAGTGACGGCCGAACTCTGACCGACGCTGGGCTGGGTAGGAGGAAAGGGCGTCGGCGTCTTGGTGTTTTCTACCATACTTGTAAATGATGTCAAAGTCATACTCCTGCAGATATAGGATCCAGCGTGCCAAACGGCGAGACAAGTTCTCCAGAGTGGAGAACGAGCACAAGGCGTGGTGGTCCGTAACGATTGTCAAATGACGGCAGTGGTGATAGGGACGGAACTTCTGTACTGACCAAACCACATCCAAGCACTCCTGCTCAGTTATGGTATAGTTCTTCTCGGTAGCGGTTAGTACTCGACTGGCATATGCAACCACTCTCTCTTGTGAAGAGGTGTCGCGTTGCAGAAGAACGGCACCTATAACCGCGGCCGCTAGCGTCCATATGTAGGATAGTCGGTGTGGCCTCATCAAAATGGCAGAGTACAGGTTCGGATGTGAGGGCGCCCTTTAACAGGTCGAATGCCGTTTGACAGTCTTCAGACCACAGAAAGGGCCACATCGGAAGCAAGTAGCTGGTGTAGTGGAGCAGCTATTGAGGCGAAGTCCCGTATAAAACAACGAAAATAGGACGCCAGGCCAAGGAAACTTCGCAACCCCTTCGGTCTTTCGGGGCACGGAAAGCGAAGGACAACGGAAATCTTGTCTGGATCAGGCCGAATTCCGTCTTTGCTCACTACGTGTCCCAAGACCTTGACAGCGTTGCAGGCGAAACGGCATTTTTTAGTGTTGAGTTGGAGACCAGCGCCGGCAAGGCACCTCAAAATTTCATCCAAGCTGTGGAGGTGCTGAGGAAACGTTGACGAAAAGATAACAATGCCGTACAGGTAGCAGAGGCAGGTCTTCCATCTCAGGCCGCGCAACACGGTATCAATCATGCCCTCAAAAGTCGCGGGCGCGTTGCACAGCCCGAAAGGCATCACGTCGAATTCGTATAGCCCGTGGGGGGTTGCGAATGCCGTTTTCTCTTTGTCGTCTTCATGCATGCGAATTTGCCAGTATCCTGAAAGCAGGTCGAGGCTTGAAAAGTATTTCGCGCCTTGTAGGGAATCAAGGGCTTCGTCAATGCGTGGCATGGGGTACACGTTTCCGAGTGATCTTATTGAGCGCCCGGTAATCGACGCCAAAGCGCACGGAGCCATCCTTTTTACCGATTAAAACCACAAGAGACGACGAAGGGCTAGCTGAGGGGCGAATTACCTCCAGTTTGAGCATGTCAGCTACGTTTTCTTCTATATTTTTTCTCCCAGCAAGAGCACGCGGTAGGGCCAGCGGTGTACAATTGATGTTCCGACTGTCTGGATTCGATGCGTTGTATTGGTAGTGCGGCACAACGTCGATGAGTAAACATCTAAAGAACTTGCGTGTTTATTTAAGAAAGCAAGCAGCTGTTGTGTCTGTGAAGCTGTGAAGTCGTTGCTGATGGCTGCAGTAAAGGCGGAAGAAGAAGCAGGCTCACCACTAGGGGGGTCGCTGGAGGAGACGGCTTGAAGTGACACGATGCATGCGGGCTCGGGCTCGCTAACGCAGGCCACCGTGGTGCTCTGTGGAAGTAGAACTCTCTCTGATTTTGGATTCACAGCAGTGACAAGTGCAGAGCTATTGCGAAAACGAACCACGCCGGACGCGAGAAGAATGTCTTTACCGACGCAACTAAATGATGGTGAAACCAAGACATCGCCATGGTCGATGTCTTTAGAGGTGATAGCCACAATTTGCTCTTGACGAGGTGGTCACTCGGTATCTTCCGCAGCAACCGGACGAAGTGGCTTGTGGGTGTCGTCGTCGAGCATGTAGTCGGTGTCAGCGAGGTGGACGACGCGTTGTCCACAAGAAATAGCTGCGGAAGCAGAAGACAGAAAATCCCATCCTATTAGTTGGTGACAGCAGTGGGTCAGGACCGCGAACTGGACATGAAGTCGGATACCATCGATAAAAACACGGGCAGTACAAAAAGCGGAAGGGCGAATGCTGTCCCCCTGGGCAGCAACTAACGTCGGTCCATCATAAGGCGTCATCACTTTCTTCATACGTTGGCACAAATCAGCACGCATAACAGAAAATGTCGCACCCGTGTCAACCAGAGCATCGACGTGCCCTCCTTCCACTATATGTATACCCCGAAAACCATGTTGCACGGGCCTGGTGGAAAAATATAAGTCCTAATGTGGAATGCAGTTTTTCCTCCGGAAACTGCATCACATAGTTTTCCGAATGATTGTCAGTGGCGAATGAGGCAGGCCCAAGTAGAGAGGAGGAGTGGCGAAAGCGCGAAGGTGAGCGGCGTCTTGCGTTCCGGCTGTTCCGTGGTGCACTCGATTCTGTCGGAGATGGTGATCGGTGCGGAGGCGACGAATAACGCAGACCTTGATACGACGCCGGAGAGGAAGAAATTACACCATCTCCCGCTAAATGGAACCATGTGTATATGCGAAGCAGCGGGCGCTAACGCTTACACTGGTGGCGGCGTTGACGCTGGCGCTCATCGCAGCGGGCGCAGGAGAGAAAACTGGGGAGGCGCAAAGCACGCAGTGATGGAGTGGTGTTTCCTACTGGAACATGCCAACAGCTGCTAATGGGCAATGAGAGACAGAAGACTCCGACTGGACACAGGTACCCGCAGTCCGCTTTTAGATAACGCGCACGCTGCGAATTTTTATTGTTCAACAACGCACAGGAGAAATCTCCCACCAGCAACACCTTGCAGGTCAAGATTCAGTGCCATATATACGGGGAGGCCAGTGAACGGTTGTGCAGCGCGAGCAGTCGGTTTTTTCAACCCAGAAACTCGCTAACAGACGCTGCCTGCGTCGGCGTCGCGAGGCGAGAGAGGGGGGGGTAGCGTAGGAGAGGAGAGAGAGGGGAGTGACACGCATGCGCAGTGGGGAGTGTGAACGCCGTGGGCAGGGATGCGTAGAGGAGAGAGGGGGAGAGTAGGAGAGGAGAGAGAGGGGGGGACGCGAATGCGCTGTGGGAGTGTGGACGCCACGGGCAGGGATGCCTAGAGGAGAGAGGGGGGAGCGTAGGAGAGGAGAGAGAGGGGGGACGCGCATGCGCAGTGGGAGTGTGGACGCCGCGGGCAGGGATGCCTAGAGGAGAGAGGGGGGAGCGCAGGAGGGGAGAGAGGAGGGGAGGCGCATGCGCAGTGAGGGTGTGGTTGCTGCGGGGAGGGATGCCTAGAGGAGAGAGAGGAGGAGAGGAGGTTTTTTATTTTTATTTTTTTTGCAAGGGCTTGCGCATGCGCAGTAAGGGTGGCCACGCGGCACACCACCACCACCACAACCGGATTCGCCATAAGATGCTTCACATCTAAAATCCCGTTCACGCATGTCGTAACCCCGACGCTTGTCTTGCAGGCGCTTGCGGCAGAAACGAGAAATGTGGCCCCGATACCCGCAGGACTAGCATAGTGGGTTGGACGAGCGCCAGGATGGTGAGTAGAAGGCGTTCGCAGTACCTGGAGAGAGTGCGGTCAGGTGGGCAGATGAAAGGTCAGGCGGTACCGATCGGAAATTCACAGTAGGCGCGGCAGTGACCGACGCGGACGTCGGTCACTGCCGCGCCTATATATATATATATATATATATATATATATATATATATATATATATATATATATATATATATATATATATTCGGAAAAGAACCACGCGGGCCCGATACACTAAGGAACAAGAAAAAAATACGAGCTTCGTTAGTTTGGCACAGTATGTTTTCACTTATAATGTGCCAAACCAACGAAAGTCGTATATTCCTTCTTTTTTCCTTAGTCCTGAATTTTGGGGTGATCCAAATTTTTCTTGTTGTACCGGTCGAAGCCCGTTAGCCCGCAGTGTAATGGAGTACGGTTCTTGCGAAGCCATTTTCACTCCGCGACGTTTGATACGACCAACGGTAACGCTTATCAAAGAACAGCACGGTAAGCACGAAGCGCCGCAAACGTGCTACGCAGAGCAGCCAAAAAGGGGTCGCAATGAACTGAAATGACCGCGGTCCTACAGAAAAGCATGGGCGCCATCCACATTCTCACTACAATTGCACAACTGGTGAGCAAGGCTTCAGCGGCTACGGCAAACTTGTTTCGTTTTCGGAGGGAACACAGCACAAAAGAAGGCGGGGACGAGAAAGGGCGACGCACACTCAGCGTTGTCCCCGTCTTCTTTTGCGCTGTGTTCCCTCCGATGTGTAACTGGTGTAACCAACACGCCCAAGCTTCGATACTAAGGCTTTTACTCGACGCAGGCTAGCTGCGTGGGCGCCATCTTGATGCGTGGATCGCGACCGGTGTGAAAGCTGCGACAAGCCGCAGCTATGCTTTTGCCGTTCGTCCTGCAGACCTGCGTAGCCATGATGGTGCGCTAGCTGCTGGTTTACGCACGGCAGCGAAATTCAATCATAAAAGCAGGAAGGAGCTGAGGGAATAGCTATCTACGTGAGAGATGATACGTACACACAAGCGATGAGTGATTATTGTTATGTTGGGTAAAATAACTCGGTAATTGATAGTGTTGTTACTTTGCCAATGAAGGGTTTTCAGTCAGTGCTGTTGTTCATGTCCTCTTTCCTGCGTGTTTCTGTTCGCGCTGGTACTGCCTTATTTCACGACGAACCAAGTCACCTAAACATTAGTGTTGATGAATTTTAGTCACCGTAGCACGCACAACATATGAGATGTGAGAGATATTTGCATATTGTCTTGCTGCCGTTCTGCGAACATACCTAGAGCCCTCTGTTAATATGAACTGCGATCCACACCGTAGGCAAGCATAAAAAACTAAAATGCTTTTCTGGAATTACCACACCGTCATTTTAATGTGACAAGAATTGTTGCTCCAACCGCACCTCGTGTCTTTTTAGTAAGTGCGTCAAACTATAGAACTGTTTTTACACTGGCTGATAAATTATATCCAAATATAAGTTTCAAGAAGGACATCTGGACAGATGAGCTAAAATTGCTTCTGAGACATTAGATGATGAACGATCTTTGCTATTAAATACGTATACATCCATTCGGGTTTTTTTACATATTCGTGCACGTAAACAACATATATTTTGATCTTTTTCGTGACATCTATGCTTGGTGACTTGTTACAATTGCTAACAGATAGGATAAAGACAAGAAACAGCGTTTAGTAAAAGGAATACGAAAGCCGCACAATTGCGCTGCTTAAATTGGGGAAGTGTCCTAATGAACTTTCATCCTACCGGCCGATCGCCTTAGGCAGCTGCGTTGGCAAAGTCATGGAAAGAATGGCATTGTCGAAATTAGAGTGGCTCTTAGAGACCAATAATTGCTTTCCTGAATTCATGAATGGCTTTAGGAGAGCCCTATCAGCCATTGACGGTGTCGGCAACTTGGTCTCCCCGATGTTGAAGAGGAAAGATGCCGACGCCGATTAGTGGCTGCTGTTTTTCTTGACATCAAGGGCGCCTACGACAATGACTTGCATTATGCGATCCTTAATGCGCTACAGGATTTAGACATCGGCGGCCGACTGTATGCATGGATCGTGAGCTGCCTTAGCGGCCGTACCGTGTATATGTCGACAAGCGATGGAGATACCGATCGTTAGAACATTCTCCGCGGGGTTCCCCAAGGGGGTGTTCTCAGCCCGACCCTTTTCAACATCACGTTGATCGGACTTGTTGCTGGAACTTCCTGACACGGTGAAAGTGAGCACATATACGGACGACATCTGAATATGGGCGTCAGGAGCTACACGCCCCAAGTGCGTGTTCGACTGCAACGTGCAGTGACCACAGCAAGGTACTTGCGTCGTCAGGGTCTCGCACTGTCAACTGAAAAATGCGCAATGCTTCCATTTAGGCGAAAACAAATGACAAGATACCCAGTAATTGTGAACGGAACAGATATTGCTACTCTAGCGCAACACACATTCCTAGGTGTGATCATCCACCGGAATCTATCGTGGTCAAAACACGCCGCGGCCTTAAAGTCAAAGCTGAAGAGTTTTGTCCACGTTCTTCGGATCATGGCAGGAGTAAGATGGGGTCCGTCGGAGGCAGCCTCTCCTGCAAATGTACCAATCCTTACTCGTGGGATACTTGCGATACAGCATGCCTGTGCTTTCAAACCTGAATCCTAGTTGTGTGAGCACGCTAGAAAGCATCCAAGCTCAAGGGTTGCGCACATGTGTGGGCTTACAACGCTGCACATCAACCAATGGAACTCAATGTATATATGCTCTGCGAGCCTCTTCGAGTCCACCTTCGTCTGTTGACCCGACACAGGCAACATCCCCTATGAGCGCTCCCTGCCAGCCACCCAGACTGCAGTTATTCAAGAGCTATATCGCGGCACGAGAACATAATACCACCAAGATTCTCTCTCCCACGTGTTCCTGAGACACCTCCGTGGGTCCTGCCGAGTCCACTTGTTAGGCTTCAGATACCTGGGATTCCGAAGAAGTCCCTTCTACCATCTACCGGCCTAAAGCAACTTACACTCGGTGCCCGGTGACCGTGCTCGTGTTTCACGTAAAAGCTCACCGGCGTCAGCATTGTGCAACTGCCTTGTGCACGGTGCAGGTGTGCGAGTGACACTTCAATGCGGTAGCTGCAACGCCGAGAGTACACTGCTAGGGGGCGAAAATAGCAAGCGAAGCAGAAAAAAGTGTATTAAAGCGCACAAGTACGTTGTTACTGTACACATATCGAACACGAAACTTCATATGTGCACATGGTGTCCTCATTTCGTCTTGCGGAGTACAAATGTTTCGTCCGTTGTCACAAGCAGGAACACTGCACAACCGTCACTGACCTGCAAGGCGTTTGTCGTGGTTCCGTTTTGTCACGGTGCCTGAACCCGATTTTGCTGAGCACTTCGAATACTTCATCGGCATCATCCGCTGCACGGCATGCGAATATACGCGCTCCTTTCACGCACTGTTGAGGACCCCGTGGCTAACAACATGTTTTGTAAACGTTGCTAGGTACAATAACCGCCGAGAGAACACTGCGTAGCTAACAACGCGGCAAAAAGCATGGATATCGGCCGCCGCGGTTCAGTACGAGACCTACGGAGGCGGACATGCCGCCGCTAACCGCTACACCAGCTACTCTACACAGCACGTAACCATAGCAACGCCGCCATTGTGACCAGTGGAGATGGACCGCCATGACGTTATTTCCTCCACACTTTTCACGCAGCGTGCCGGCTGGGCGTGCCCCCTCCTCTTTTTCCTTCCTCCGTGACTGAACCAAACGCGGCGCGGAGACGCAGCAGCGGTGACTTTCTGCAGCAGCTCTATTTAGTGGTGCACTTGAGGTTTTAAAGACGATAGTCTTTCTTGGGATACTTCTTCGCAGAAATTTTGGTCCGTCTGTCTGTCTGTCCGTCTGTCTGTCCGTCCGTGACCCTATTCAGCTACTCAGCCAAAGTTTAACCACTTTCTCAGCGGCCCAGCCATCTTGCACAAGTATTTTTGTTCATACTTGTGAACATTGTCGATCAAAAAGCAAATGTTACGCATGTCTGAGGAGCAACGTCAATACATAAGTAGTCTCTGGTATGTTTCTTTATAAGAAAATACATAGATACGTAATTATGAAGACCCCAGCGTTTCTTAGGCTGCGCTCAAAAAGCGACGCTATGCCCGAAAAAGCCCTCGGCCGACGATATGTTGCTGCTGGGTTCTGCACAAGGTGATGTTTCTCGACAGCACTGCCAGATGGCGTCCATGTCTCACGCAGCGCCTCCTCTATTTTATCAAGGCCAGCCAGATGCGGCCGATTCAACATAGAGAAAGCGCTGTCTGAGGCAAGGCAAAACATTGTATGTACGGCCGGCAGAAGACTATCGTCTTTCGACGTCATTTGCAGCGAAGCACGCAGATACGCGGCCAATTTTTTACAGTGCATTTAGTGTTTCTCTAAATAGATGGCGCCGTATATGCTTGCGTTAGCGTTAGCCGGAATGCCTTTCGCTGTACTAAAAGCCCACCAGTTGGCATGTCGCGCATTCCGTTTCAGACTTAGCGTTGAGAGGCACGCAAACGCGAACGTAAGCGTTTGCCGCTATACTAAAACTCGCTATTGGACAGTTTTAGTTGGGCGTCTGCAGCAGCGCTGAGGATGCGGGCTGTTAGCCATTCGCAATGGCACGCTGCGTCCGTGGAGCTGCTGCGGACGCCCAACTAAGTCTGTCTATTATTTGACCCAGACGGCCAATATAAAAGGGAACGCTTACAAACTGTACACTGCTTGTACGTGCCCATATGTACCGTGCAGCGCAGCCAGCACAGCCGTTGAACATTCAACGCCTTGGACAACTTCAAGGCGATCACCTCCAAACCATGCTAATGCCCACCTAAGTCAGTTAGAGCAACCATGGACCCACAGACTCCGAAGGTTCTTAGTCATCACTGGACAGTTCCTCCCGCATCCATAGCAGAAATACTGACCTTGGCGCATGCTATCACAAGGCACAAACGCTCTTCCGTGATTATTAAAATTACAACACACGCGGGCCCATTCGCACTGCTGTGCAACCAACTCCATTCTACAAATTGACATAACTGTCTTCTAGTGGGTGTGAACAGTTCGCACCACTTGTTTATATGGAATGGGCGAAACGTCACCATTCCACCTTCAGCGACGCATGCCCAAACGCGACGTTGGCTTCGTTTTTACCTGCCTTCAGATGACCCTCGTGAGTTCAATCATTAATAAAGAAAAACCCTCGAAAAACTCAGAATAACTGCATGAGAACTTCAAAAACCAATTGGCACTTTTTTTCAGAGCCTACACACAATGCTTATGAGGAAGGCGCGAGGGTACTCTCGATGAAGTGACTCCATACGACAACGTCAAAAGCCTTAGGTAAGCTTTATTACAAAAGGGCCTTTTCAAATAGAAACTAGGCCATAGCGACTCGTACTCTTTCTGAGCCAGCAGCCTTACCATGGCTAATTTTATGCTTCAAACTATTTCCTTAATGACCCCTGATGAATGTGTTATATTAGAAGTGGATATACCTATATAATAATAACTGCAACCTCATGTTCATTGCGTGATATTTTATACGCTATGCCAACGTACTCCCGTAGTGCGTCTGAGTTGTGTAACTAGACCTAGCTCTGTAACATCCTCTTACAAAGTACACATTCACATATGGGTATTCAGTATTATTTTTCATCTTGAACTTTGTTCAAAATGCTTCAGGAGCATTTAGAAGAAGGTAATTTAAAACAAATATTTCATAATATTTTCGAGAAGATAGTGTTGTTTGTTGTTAATGAAAAACGAGAATTTCCCCACATTTTCATAGGAGCAAATTCGGACTCTTCATTAAATTAAACAATATTATTCATATTGTTTATTCTAGTCACTCTGGAAAATACTCACACACGTAGTAATAATTTTGTTAAGGTTTGAAAACTAGATTTCATGATTATCTGGACATGCATTTCCTTTAGTACTACGAAATGGAAATAAATTTAATCCAGAAATATCCCTGAAGGGCTTTAGTAATTATTTTTCGATGAGCATTCTGCATTTTCGGGCATACACACGATGGTCGCGTTTTCGGAACTGCCTTCTTGTTTTGTTATAATACTTTACGCAGTCCTTCGGTACATCCCCTAGATCTGCATCAGCCACCAGAAGCTCATGAAGCGGGTTATCTGGAAGAGACAATGGGTGGTAAGCGCTGCGCAATTTTTAATGGACATAACTATGAAATCCAGCAATACAAGCAACGCTGATCTTTAAATTCTTTGACTATTTGCACCACTATAAGGTTTTTTTTCTAAACGAGACTAAACTTCGCAGCAGGTAATTTGACAACTTTATTTTCAAAACGTTGCGAAGCCTTCACATACGCCTGTGAATCAATACCTGCCCCTGTCTTAGTTTTCAAACGCTTTTAAGCAGAGCCTTAGCTTTCAGCGAAATCCGCTATCAGTAGAATGCGTCAAAAGGTGGACAACTCCGATTCAACTGCAAAATTTAATTCAGAACCTTTTGACAATAAAACTCACGGGGGTCCCTTGTGCATTCACCTAAGACAACTCCAAGGCAAAAGCCATCTTTTTGTTTCTCAGTCTATGCATAAGGGAGTAGGGAAAACGAGCAACGGCTTCACGGGCCACTGCCAAGCGACTTCCTCATTTTTTTCTCTTGCGGTCGCGCGCTCTCCGGTTTTGTTGACCGCCCAAAAAAGAGCGCTATAGGGCATCATGCAGCGTTACGTCACAGGGCGTCACGCCAGAATTAGTGACGTCATGAGGAGGTCACAAACTTTTGCGATTTGTGACATTATGATGACGTAAATAATAGCTTTTTTTCATCACTCGTCCCAGACACTACGAGACGGTTGCCACCGACGGACAAATTTCCCGTCTGACGAGAAATCTAAGGCTATCGCCTTAATATATGTCGGTTACTTCCCTCACTATGCTAAAAGAGGTGTCCTCAACCCCAACAATTTCCAACATTGTGCAAGCTAAATAGTCTGTGAGACGGCATAGCGAATTGAAAAGTGTCTTTTGTCTTAAAACAAGGGCCAGGTGTCTTGAGGCTTCAGGTGGTGTGAGGTTTCAAGTGCAGACAGGTTTAATGAACGAGAGAAAGTGCCTCAGACAGGCTCGCCGATGTTTCGATGGGATACCTATCTTTGTGAAAGGCAACGCAAGGAGCTTTGATAAATACAGATCCTCTTATCGGAACGACAGCCAGCCTGTCTGATCGTTCAACCTATCCGTACTTCAAACCTCATGACACTTGAAGTCTCAGGACACATGGTACTTGTTTTCAGACACTGTCAACTGTTGGGTCCCACTCTGAGGTTTCAAACGTCATTTCCTCCTGGCAAAGAGAACATAGCCTGGTATTGACGTCCAAAGCACTAGGGAAAAAGTGTTTCGCAGGAGAATCTGTTGCTGGACCTGTTGGTACATACTTGAAGAAAAGAAAAAACAGCTTAGGGAGGCGTACACAAGAAGAGAGGACGACAGACATATGCTGGAACTTGCAGCAGGTTTATTGAAACCACCACATATAATGTCCCCGGGAAAGCCAAGTGCGCATGCGTCGTAAATAAAACACGTGTGATTCACCAAAGGAGAGAATGACATGATGAACCACGTTTTTCCAAATAAGCAATCTCTCTCCCTTGATAGTGACAGCGATGGTACACTAACGCATTTGTTCGAACCACGTTTCCAGATTTGGTACGCTTCAATCACCTCACATTCGTTTGCGTGGACTCCTAAGCAATAATCTTTTACCTTTAAAATCAGGAGAACAGCCGCACACCCGGCAATGAGCACGCAGATTTGCTCCTTCGCCTGACCTGATAGATGTATCATGTTCTTTTAATCGGACACTAATGCATCATCCCGTTTGTCCTACATACACGCAACCACACGACAATGAAATACGATAAATAACCTTTGCGATGCACGAAGTGAAATAAGATTTGTTACCGTAAGCGAGTAATGATGACTGTAAGAGAGTGGAAGTCATGCCTTACATCCACAAGGTCAGGCATAACGTGAAAAAGGTTGCCACACGGCATGGTGCTCGCGTTCTGTTTTTGGCGCCGTGTAAGCTATCAAGTCTCTGTGGTAAGATTGATGGACGGAAACCTAGGAGTGCCTTCTGTACCGGCCACATGTTTTAGATGTGAAGCATCTTATGGCGAAGCTTAATCCGGTGGTGGTGGTGGTGGTGGTGGTGGTGGTGGTGGTGTGCCGCGTGCCCACCCTTACTGCGCATGCGCAAACAGTTAAAGAAAAAATAAAAATAAAAAAACCTCCTCTCCCCCTCTCTCTCTTCTAGACATCCCTCCCCACGGCAACCACACCCTCACTGCGCATGCGCCTCCCTTCCTCTCTCCCCTCTTACACTCCCCCCCTCTCTCCATCCCTGCCCGCGGCGTCTAACTCCCCCCCTGCGCATGCGCGTCCCCCCCTCTCTCTCCTCTCCTACGCTCCCCCCCTCTCTCCTCTATGCATCCCTGCCCACGGCGTTCACACTCCCACTGCGCATGCGTGCCACCCCCTCTCTCTCCTCTCCTCCGCTTCCCCCTCTCTCGCCTCGCGACGCCGACGCAGGCAGCGTCTGCTAGCGAGTTTCTTGGTTGAAAAAACCGACTGCTCGCGCTGCACAACCGTTCACTGGCCATCCCGTATATATGGCAATGGATCTTGACCTCCAAGGTGGTGCCGGTGGAAGATTTCTCCTGTGCGTTGTTGAACAATAAAAATTCGCAGCGTGCGCGTTAACTAAAAGCGGAGTGCGGGTCCCTGTGTCCAGTCGGAGTCTTCTGTCTCTCATTGCCCATTAGCAGCGATTGGCATGTTCCAGTAGTAAACACTGCTCCATCACTGCCTGCTTTGCGCCTCCCCAGTTTTCTCTCCTGCGCAACGCTGTGATGAGCGCCAGCGTCAACGCCGCCGCCAGTGTAAGCGTTAGCGCCCCGCTGCTTCACATCTACACATGGTTCCCTTTAGCGGGAGATGGTGTAATTTTTTCCTGTCTTTTTCTTGTCTGTTTCCTTCTATCTTTTTTTCTCTCTCTTTCTATGTATTTCTTTCTCTCTGTTTTTGTGTTGCTCACTATTTTTTATGTCCTTTTAACTTAAAAAGAAAGAACTGTAAATTTATGCGCTCGTTTGTCTTTTTTAGACACAATATTAATCAGAACTCACAGACAATGATGCCAAGGACGGTATAGGGGATGCAATTAGTAGTAATTGTTATGCAAACGGCAAGAAAGCAAAGCGGACGAAAAGATAATTTGCCGCTAGCAGGGACCCTACCAGTGAGCTTGGAATAACGCATCTGATGCTTTACTAACAGAACTACAGCGGCGGTCCCCGTCGGCTTTATGGGGTATATACGTGCATTCAAACCTAGATGTGTTAGTCAGCGCCGCTAGCAGCCATGACGGCGAGTGCAGAACAATGTATTCGTACTTGTTGGCGTCACGTATCACGTGATATTATTACGACCTGGTAGCTGACCAATAATCCCCCGCAAACTACCGAAGTTATCGTCTGCCAGATCGAGACCCTCGCTATGAGTGAAGGAAAGTAGTGGGCATCAGCCCAAACTGACATACAGGAAGTGCAGCTTATCCTGTTATGTTGAAAACATCCTTGGCTGCAGACAGTCATGCATATGTCACTTTTAAGGTCGGAATCCAAACTTTGCATGACTCTCGACGGTGTGCTTATGCACCTCTTGTGGATAGTGCGGCAACAAGCTCAAAAATGAGGCCCAGTATAAACCGCCTGTGGGGCTGGAAATGATGTGTTCCTCAAACAACGTTGTTATCTTTTTGTTTAGGTGATTGCGGTTACATGTGGCGCTCTACGAAAACTTCTACTACGGGCATGTCTTGATGCAGCGTTGCAGTGGTTCACCGATCTAGGTGAGATATTACCTTTTTGCGGGAATACGCTGCCACTTTCCACAGTAAGAGCGGAAAGTTTCAGTGTACG
This sequence comes from Rhipicephalus appendiculatus, assembly GCA_030522465.1. NCBI lineage: Eukaryota > Metazoa > Arthropoda > Arachnida > Ixodida > Ixodidae > Rhipicephalus > Rhipicephalus appendiculatus. Next base: position 34,887 of record JALIZH010017464.1, read on the forward strand.
GTGGTGACATCTGAGAGAGCACACGGAGAACTCACTCACTGCACGACGCAACAGCCTTTCGTGTTTCCTTAGATGTCGCCTTCATCATGGAGCGCCGCATGCGTTTCAATTATTTGTTAAGACAGTTGCTTCTCCGCTAAACCTTCTCTAATAGGCAGTGTGGAGCTAGAGACGGTGATGCGTAACTAACTACTTATGCATGGACGACGATGGTACTGCTAGCAAGGAATCGAATGTGCTACCCTTAGCATTTCTGTTGTCTGGGGAAACTTGTCGATAAGTACCTAGTTTAAACTCAATTGTAACAGTAGTACTTTCGACAACATGAAACAACTGCCGCAAAGGGTCTTCTTAATCTGTTAGACATCGGAACTTTGTATCACCGCTCAACACAACCTTCAAAGCTCTATATTTAATATTAAGAATAACATTTCTTTTATGTTGCGTTGACGATAGTCGGCGATTATAACTGTAATTTATGGCAATATTTTTCTATATAGAAACGTTTATGTTCTATTCACGACAACCACTTATCACGGAAGAGTTTTTTTTCCTTCACAGAGCGAATAGTTGAAATCGCCCTAAAACTCAACATGCCAGGAAAAACACTTAGGAATGTGGAGTGAAACTCGTTCAACTTATGCGCAAATAAACAACAATAAGCTCGTCTTACGAACCTATTGGCGCGACATTTCGCGTAAGCTTTGATGAAGCGCAAAACGACACACGGACACGAGAAGGCACATTTTTATCTGTATGCTTTCTTTTAGCTAAGTTTGTGAGGAAATGTCATATTGGAGTTCAAACTATCGTGTATACATGAATTGATATTGTTTTAGAAAACAAAAGAAAGAACATTCTTTTCCCTTTACATTTTTGTCAGCAAGTGGCAACAAATGTAGTGGTAGATTTAACCGCTTTTTTTGTAAAAACAGAGTGTAAAAATGATTGCGAACCAGCGAAAATGACGTAAACGGAACAAGGTTCATTTTTTTGTGATAAAGTAGCTTTGAAGTGTACTGTATCCACAGAACACACGAACAAGGTTAGGTACTTACTCCTGCACACCACCCGTCCATCTAAAAGAAAAGCAACATCGATGCATTAGTTGATTCTGGGTTATTCTGGAGATACATTTTCGCGACAAAGCGCCAGTCACAGCCACAAGGTGTCAACAACCTTTCCTGCTGAAGAAACTTCAGATATTGGTACAGCTGTCAAGATGAATGTCTGTTTAGTTTCGCATCTATACCCTATTGTACGATCAGAATTCGTTAGGAGGCTTCAGACTCATTTGTACCGAAGTAACATCAAGTGATGCTGCCACGTATTTTATTTGCTCTTGCCTGGTATAAACTAAATTTTTATGTACTTTCTAGACACATAGTTTTCATAACTAGGCATAAAGTGCAATTTTGCTCTAAACGACGAGTAACAATTGTTTTACGTTATTGTCATGCTTGAGAAAAAACGCTCGGTAGAGATATAGTATTGCGAAATAAACGTATGTTACAAAGCGCTTGTTGTAATATGCATCTACGAAATTTATTGTCACGTAACACATGCTTACCGAGCTCTGTCATGAGATAATTCCCTAAAAGAAAAAAAAGATATTAAGCATTGTTAGGTAACTTCATAACATTTTTTTTTAAAATTCACTGTGCAGAATAGGGTACACTTTTACAAATTGGCTTGTTATGAGTGCCTGCCACATGAAGTTTATTTTTAAACAATCCAGAAGCATTGCGTGATAACACTTCCCAGTACTATGGTTGCTTTCTTCAGATCTCTAAGTGATGCATTCAAGACACATGCCATATAATTGTAAACTCGCAATCACACAGTCATAACCATCCACCATAGGATTGACATATGCTGAACAGTTCACACAGTTGCAGCTAAGATGATGAAGCCTCGTCGCAAAGATTAGGGAATGTTCCACTGGCAATGGCTAACCCAGCCAGGATTACACGTAAAGATACTCTGCATAAGTGTGCTAGGCAACGATCGCCGACGTTGGTTAACTAGTACAGCGTAATGCGCGTAATGCCAAGACTGTAGACTCAGTCCCCCCGTGGCGGGAAATTGTTTTCGGGTAAATTTTAGAGCCAGAGTTGTAATGCTCCCTGTACAAACTCATACGACGATCTTGCACACGCGTCTGGCCTTGAAGCTGAGCCGATGCCAATTTCCTCCTCTTCCTGCTTGCACGAGCGTCGTCATAGTAACAGGCATGATCAGCGGCGGTATGTTCTCTCCCGCGCACCCCTCTCCATCGTTCGGCGAGAGCTGCCAGCCAGCGGGTGCGCGCGCCTCGAGTCAACCCCTGTCACCGGACTGCCACGCTAGCAACACGAAATGGGGCAGTGTACCGCTGATTATTTCGCGGCGGCGCCGACGCGCAGAAGAACACCACGGGCTGCTTTCCGCAAGAGGTGCCGCCATCGCTCGACAAATTACGGCCAGCGCCGTTCAACCCCAGCATTTTTTTTCTTGGTTTATTAGTTCTCGCGCTTCAATTACAAGCAGTAAATAAGGTTCCCCTGTCCTTTCCACGGCTTCATTACGTTAATTCCAAGAAGTAAATGAGCTCACAGTCCCTAACCTATTCTATCTTTCTTTCATCTATATTCTGACCTACAGATCAATTCCTTGTCTTTTCCGCCAAACAGTTTGAGACAACGTAAGATATACCTTAAGAAATTACATCGTCATAGCCAGTAATATGCGTCTCGAAAATCAAATCACTCTACTGAGCACCACACATCATCACACACGTTTTAACTCATATGAACAGTGAAAATATCAAGCAACTGGCAAATCGAAAGAAAATAGTCGTGTACTCACTTCTTCGGCACTTCTCTTCCTCACCTAAAAGAATACAGGCAAGCGCATTTGTAGTATTTATTTGTAGGATTCAGCAGCGTCAACGCGAATGCGACGAGAGGGCAGAGGAACAGTGCTGAACAGCGCAAGTTTCGCGTCTTACTAACGCGGGTTATTGATCAAGTGTTCGAAAAAGTCACGGAACACTACAGAGGGGCTGTCCTTCATGGTTAAAAGATTTTCACTTTCCTATACAATATATTATGCTTAACTAAGCATATGTTTCGGTATTTCTCCAAATTCAATTAGAATGTCGACGAAAGCTTAGACTCCACTTGTGGTTATTACGCATAGTCTAAGGTAAAATGGCGGCAACCAAAACACGAGAAAGAAAAAATTGGCAGATTCCAAGTGCCATGGAAATCGATGTTATGCGAAGCATGCCGAGGAAAAGTGACTGGGTTGTAATTCTTTTATTGAGCGAGACGTTACGAAATGACGTTAAATATATGTACAAATGTTGTACGCACTCAGCTGCTCGAGATATAACGCCTTACTTGTTGAACAGTCGCATATGTTTCATATAACCAGTTGTTTACAGTTGCGCAACGATGCCAACAAAAACATGGGTACTACCTACACCAGAACCGGAAATCTCATATGTAGCAGTTGTGCTTGCGAGGATGGTGGCTCTGGATAGTGCTTCGTGGACCAACTGGCGCTTAAGTATACAACTGACGTTAACCTTTATAAAATGAGACATAAAAGTTATAAAGGTTGATAAAATTAGATAGCCAGCCCTGGAACCATAATTGACGTTTCATCAACATTACGCCTGCATAGGGTCTTTTTCCAAAGCGTTTCCAGGACCTGGCGTGGCCCCCTCATAACGCTTGGGGCTATGTGAGACAGACCGTAAAAGGAGAGATTCTGGCAAGGATCCTGCGCCATCTCGCGTTTACGGTAATCACGGACCCAGGGTTCCCGACTAGGCTGGGCACTTCAGCTGCTCGAGATATAACGCCTTACTTGGCATGTGTAAAGAACATAGGTAACGTCACGTGGGCCAATAAGCAAGAGAACCTGGGCAGTGACCACTTCATAGTGGCGGTAACTTTAAAGGTCCACTCCATACCAGCAAAATGATTTCGAGTCACGGACTGGGATAAGTTTAGGGCCATTAGGAAGGAGCGCACGAGATCATATTCCTCTTTCAGTGAGGCTATCGCCTCACTCAAGGAGGATGCGGAGAGGGCTACTACGGTAGTACAAACGGAGACGGAAGTCCCAAGGGTGGACCCACACCTAGCCCACCTGTTGGAGGCCACATCCTCGATCCTGACGAGGTGGAAAACGCAACGGCTAAACCGCAGGCTGAGGAAAAAGATTGCGGAGCTCAATAGAGAGATAGAGAAATATTGCGCGGAGCTCAATAGGCTACAGTGGGACGAGATACGCGCGGCAGTAGACGGGTCCATGCGCACAGGAGGGAAGTCGAACCTCTTAAAACACCTCCTGGGTGACGCGCAGACTAAGGGGGAATCAAAGGCAAACACTTAGTAAAGTTATACACAAGCACAAGCAGGAGGGAGGTAATGAACAATCATTTTTTTAATGCGGTCGCGGATAGATACCTACCCATAGGGCCGACTCAAGACGAGGATTATCCGCAGATCGAGTGCGCGACCGTGGAAGAGCTGGACGCGGCCTTCGCAGAGTCGGAGATCAGGGCGGTGTTGCACAATTTAAACAGCAGATCGGCTCCGGAGCCGGATAATGTTTCAAACAGGCTATTACGAAACTTGGACGATAAGGCAGTGGACCTACTCACTAAGGAGGTCAACAGGGTATGGGAAGAAGGAGAGGTGCCCGACGGATGGAAGGCGGCCTCGGTGATACTCATGCCAAAGCCTAGAAAACCCCTTAATTTGGACAACATGAGACCGATATCGCTAACCTCGTGCATAGGCAAGGTAGCTGAACATGCTATATTGAACAGGGTTTCCCGGCATATAGAGCGTAGGGACCTCTTCCGTCATAATATGGTGGGTTTTCGGCACGGCCTATCGACCCAGGAGGTTATGCTAGCGATAAAGAAGCAAAGCTTTGATAGCGGCACTCGGGACGTGAGAGGGATTCTAGCCCTGGACCTCACTAAGGCGTTCGACACAGTGTTCCATCGATATATACTGCAGGCCATGGCGGACATGGGCCTGTGAGTAAATTCCAGGCCTTTATCAGGTCATTTCTCATGAACAGAGCCGCTACTATTCAGGTGGAGCAGATTCGGTTGAGCGAGTACAAATTGGGACCTGGGGGTACCCCCCAGGGGATCTGTTATATCGCCACTGCTCTTCAACATAGTAATGAAGGGTCTCCCAGACAGGCTAGGCGGCCTCCAAGGCATAGGTCACGCACTCTACGCAGATGACATTACGATTTGGTGCCCAGGGGGTTCCCTAGCGGAAATGGAGCAAGCTCTACAAGTGGCCTTAGACGAGACGGAGGCCTACCTCTCGGACACGGGTCTTAAGCTGTCTCCGAGTAAGTCGGAGCTGTTACTTTACAGACCGGCAAGTCAAGGGGGTTAGAGGTCTAACACCCCTAAACCAACCTCGCCGTGGCATTAATACGAGTGGTCAGAAAATTCCTTGCGTTGACTCACTCAAGATCCTAGGCCTGCTCATAGACGCGAGGGGCTGTAATGTCAGAACAATTACCCACGTCACAGCCAAGACGGAGAATATGCTGAGGCTAATCGCAAGGGTGTCCAACCGAAAGAAGGGGGTTAAGGTGAGGACAACCTCCTTAGGCTGTACCACGTGTTTCTGATGAGTCACATTAACTATGTGGCGTCAGCTCTAGTATGGACCAAAACAGAAAAAAGAAGACCATCGTCCCACTTTACATATGATTATTACACTACGTTGCTTTCAATGGTTCGCACGTAGGCAACACCACTTTCTCTGGATGCGGAATGCACAACTTCGTATTGCGACAATGCGGTTGCCGGCCATACGAAGCCACACGGAGCCGTAAGAACGGAGCTTATCAAATCCATGTACAACATGTCATTCCCATGCTGGCTAAAGCGTAATGCGTTCCGGCTACCATCGACACTAGCGTCTATTTTCTATCAAGTGTACTATATTATGAAACTCTGTGGCGTGATGACCCTTCATGTTCACTGAAAATGAAACAGTATGGCGTGAGTTCACAGATTACAGTTGTAGGCTACAGTTGTTATAGTGCGCAGGAGTGGCAAGCAATGCCACTGTCTGCGCGGCGGCGTCGGGCACAAAAGCGGGCCTGCGGGCAAGCTTACTTGCTTCCAGAGATTCAGCAAAAAAATTAGACTTCTCGACCAAGAAGGGTGTGAGGCCCGAATTTGGCCTGAGGCCGCCTTAAAGTTGCCCCGTTGCCCATGCTCGGACATGGCGTCTCGGAGAGTGTTGGCCCGTTCTCATCTCTAAACAAATACCTCCGCGAAACCCGGGATGCATTCCGATCTCGCGATATCAGAAGTAATAAATCTAGGATTACATTCTTAAGCAAGGACTGAGAAGTATGGACGACTGCTGAATAACTCAAGAATGATGATTTACAACGTCGGTACGACTTTGTAACCGCTCACTGCAGTGCGATACATGTTGGATACGAGTCAATTAGCGACAAAAATATGAACTACTCACCATCGTAATACCACCACAGTTCAACCCTCAGGACAATACAGGTCATCTTGGAATTTGCGTATTCAACAATTTGCCGCACTTGAGCAATTCCTAGTGGAAGAAAGAGATAAATCACAATGACATTAGAACCAGTCGCAGTACGCGGATGAACACTTTTAAGTAACCTGATAACAGACTACACACTCGACGCACTGTCAAACTAAAGCACAGCCAGTTCCAAGGCCAAATCAATGTGCAAGAAAGGTACGATTTTTTCGAATTTCGGCGACCGAATGCCTGTATTCCTCCAGTCCTATGGAGCGAAGCAGGTTGACCCACAACAATAGGACAGCGGCAAAGTCAAAGCCACGAAGAGTAATCGCGAGTACGCCAATGAGTGCTACCATCGTCCCACTTTACATATGATTATTACACTACGTTGCTTTCAATGGTT
>JALIZH010017465.1:0-18642 GCA_030522465.1 Rhipicephalus appendiculatus
CCACTTGTATTGTGGCCGCTCCCCCCTTTTAGTTGCAGAACAGAGAATACTATAGCTCAGGTGGGGATTTCTGGGCACACTAATCAGTTATTTTATACCAACTATGGTAGCCAACTGGCTTTGGTGCCAACATTAAGGACGCGGGTTCGATTCCTATTTGATGCGGGCAAAATGCAAAAAAAAAAAGCAACGAAAAGAAATCTGTGTACCTAAATCTAAGTTCCCTTCGATTCTTGGAGCGGATTTCGCTGAATGCTGGAATCCGGCTGCAAATGTAGCGTGCTTCAGCCCAGTTTGTAATGTGGGGAAAAGAACTAAAGTTGCCGCCCTCGCTTCCGCTTGTTTGCAGTGACTGCTGTGAGGGAAAAGTATGGCACAAAATTTTGCTGAGCCACGCACTTATGCGCCGAGAAAATAAAATGCCCAGAGTTAAGGGGGGGAAGCGGTTTGAGACAACTATTCTTCCTTTCGAGGAAAACGCACGCGTAAACTTCACAGCTCGCACCCGTGCCTTTCACTTCTAGCCCGTGCCCCCCGCACAACAAAAATGTGTTAAAAGAGACATGAAGGTACTTTTGAAGTTCACGAAGATGGCTTGGTGCGTTGGTTTGTATTGCATCTTAGAAAGGTTCAGCGCACACAGACGGGTACAAAATGAAAAAGCTCTGCGCCTTGTGTCTTCTTCACTGTGTCCCCGTCTGTGTGCGCTGTTACCTTTCTGATAATTTTTTAGAGCGCTGCTCATAGGCGCCCGTGTGTGTGTTTAGCGGCATCGCAGTCGCCGTCGCCGTTGCCGTCGCCGTCGCCATTGCCGTCGCCATTGCCGTCGCCGTCGGTGGCGCACCGATAGACATGAAAAAATAATATATGAAGAAGATACACAGGACAGAATGGAATTTCAACCTTGGCCCTCAGCGTGGCAGTCCAGTATACTACCTCAAAGCCACGCTGGCTGTTTTTTTCTTTATTATTCTTTATTGTAAGAGCCACGTTGGCGGTCGAAACTAATGTGTAAAAAAGGCGTCATGTCGGGCCTGGATTCGCGTCAACTTATATAATATAGTGTCACAGAAGAATAAAATAACAACTATTATTCACACAATGCTAATTTCGAAGGCGTGTGTGATTTAATATACTTCCCACCCATCTGCGAAGTGCTCAGCCATAATTATGCATCGTGATCAGCCACATGCAGCACCAACAAAGTGCACGTAATAGAGTTTTAGTGCTGGGTACCCAACCGGCTTGCGCAAACAAGACGCTGGCGCGGTGGTACTGCGCATGCGCAAATAACCAAGCACATGCGTCCCCGGATAGCTGGGGCCGTGCGTACGCTCGGCCATAAACATCGCTGCCACCACTTACCTTGGAGTGGAGATCATCGGTCCCCAGCAGGTCACGTCCGCCTCGAATCTATTAAGTGGCCGTTGTGCGCTCTGTAGTTCTTCAGCTCCGGACTGACGCTCTTATTTTCTTTAGATCAATACCCTCAAGCTTCGACAGCAAATATTCGTGTCGATTCGGCACCGTTTTTGAGAGCCATACTGAAATAGTCGATGCTGTAGGCTTAGCGAGTTGCGATAAGCGTTGCCGGAGTTTCGGAAGGCATAGATTACATCTTTGTTAGTTGTTTTTTTTTAGATGCAAAGCGGCTTAGAGCGGAGTTCCATCCGGTTGTGGTGAGTCTTGACCACCCTTACTGCGCATGCGCCTACTCTCTATCCCTCTCTCCTCATTTACGCAGTTGTTCGGTCACCTTCTCTTCTCCTCCCTCGCGCTGCAGCCGCGCACTCTTCTCCTATACGCGGGCGTTTACGCAGGCGTTCGGTCGCGTCTCTCCTCTCCTCCCCTCCCCTCCCCCCCCCGCTGCAGCCTGTAAACCCACTCCCTCCTCTCCCTTCCCCATTTCATATAAGCGCGTGGGCTCGGTCGAGGACGTTTCGCTTGAATCGTGCGGTCGCTGCGTCGGTTCCCGGTTGCTGCAGTTGTCTCGAAAGCCTCGCTACCCTTGCCGCAGACTCGCGTTCTCTCTCTGTAGCGGAAGTGGTAGCTCGACGCCGACGCTTGGCTTCGACGGCCGAGTGAACGTAAAGGAAAACTTGGTATGCACCCCAGTGCTGCTTCCCATCCCCTCATGGTTACCTTTAGTGGGAGATGGTGTAATTTTTTTTCGTTCATATATAGTTGGCGCCACTTGACGTGGCGGCAGCTATGCTACCCGATATTACGCTAGTCCTTTGCGATACCGGAATACCGGGCAGACTTTAAAACGCTAAGGAACCCGCACAGTAGACGAATATGAACGGTAGACGGGAAAAGACAGGGCCGATCCCACCGCTACAATTTCTCCACGTGTATGTCGTTGTCAGGCCACGGCACCTGCTGCAGTGGCAACTTCGACACGTGCAAACATTTTTTTTCTCGGGTTGATGTCTTTTTCATAGTAATTAAGAATATTTTATTGGAAGCATTTTGTCCCGAGAGGAAACGACGAACAGGAACTCGAAGCGAACGGTCGTTTACTCGGCCACAGCAGCCATTAACTTCTTCGTTCTCTTCCGCTGCCACCACTAGCGCGTGGCATTACCCTCTCCCCACAAAAAAGAAGAAAAAAAAGAAGAGGCATCGTATGGATGCCGCGGCTCGCTATAACAGTGAAAGCTTAGCCAAAAGTGTTTGTGCCGGCTGAAAAGCACAAGCGTGAAATAAAAGAAACGAGAAAGAAATGGGCAATGGTCCTGAAGGCAGGCTCCGCACCACAAAGTTCGTGACTTGCAATCAACGCGAATGGTACGGCTTCATCCTGGAGACGTGAACAACATCCGAGGAGCGTAGTCTACGAGAGCGGTGCGATGTTTCTGCTGGGATAACTTCGTAGTAAAATTCACCGATGCGATGAAGAACTCTGTAGGGTCCAAAGTACCGGCATAACAATTTCTCTGAGCGCCCTCGCTGACGTAGGGGGGTCCAAACCCACACTAGGTCACCCGGTTCGTATGTTATAGCTCTGTGATGGGTGTTGTACCGGCGAGCGTCTTGATTTTGCCGCGACAAAATGCGTAAGCGCGCAAGCTTCCGGGCTTCTTCGGCACGCTTGACAAATACATCTGTATCCGGTGTAGTCGTGTCCGGCGGAGTTGGTTGCAGCATGATGTCAAGCATCGTGGTGACGTCGCGGCCGTAAACCAGACTAAAAGGAGCAAAGCCGGTGGTTCCCTGAAGAGCCGTGTTGTAGGCAAATGTGACGTACGGGAGGATTTCGTCCCAATTCCTGTGATCCTTGGCGACATACATCGAGCACTAGACTTCGGAAACGGGCCGAGTAAATCCATCCCGACCTTTGCAAAAGGTGCGTGAGGGGGTCGTACTGGCTGAAGCAGACCGGCTGGTTTCATCGGTGGACTTTTGCGGCGTTGGCAAGCTGTGCAAGTCTTGACGTACTGCCTGACGGTTTTTGTAAGTTTCCGCCAGTAGTATTTTTGCTTGATCCTCGCCAGAGTACGCGCGAAGCCAAGATGCCCGGACGATGGCTCGTCGTGGCATGCACGCAAAATGTCATCGCGAAGAGCAGCAGGAACGACTAGGAGGTAAACAGTTTTCGTTGGATGAAAGTTGCGCTTGTAGAGGACGTCGTTGCGTAGACAGAAAGATGACAAGTCACGCGCAAACTGACGTGGGGGTTGTGGGCGACGTCTCTCAAGGTATTCGATCAGTGGTTGCAGTTCTGAGTCTTCGCGTTGCTGCTCAGCCACGTTTAATGATGCTAGTATAGCAAGGCAACTGAAGTCTTCGTCCGCGTCTTCCGCAGCGGTCTCGACGGGTGCGCGGGAAAGACAGTCGGCGTCGGTGTGTTTCTGGCCAGACTTGTAAACTATCGTTATATCGAATTCCTGTAACCGAAGGCTCCATCTTGCGAGACGGCCCGAAGGATCTTTCAGATTCGCCAGCCAGCAGAGAGTGGTGGTCACTGACGATTCGGAAGGGGCGTCCGTAAAGGTATGGCCTGAACTTCGTAATAGCCCATACAACCGCCAGACATTCTTTTTCAGTCGTCGAGTAGTTTTTCTCCGCAGATGACAACGTGCGGCTAGCGTAGGCAATGACGCGTTCTACGCCATCCTGATATTGTAGGAGAATGGCTCCGAGACCAAGGTTACTCGCATCAGTGCGTACTTCTGTGTCTGCTTCGGTGTCAAAGTGACCAAGGATCGGCGGCGCTTGTAGGCGTTGTTGAAGGTTGCGGAAAGCGTCGGATTGTTCTGGACCCCAGACGAAGGCGACGTCGTCCTTTACGAATTGTTGTAGAGGGTCGGCGATTTTCGAAAAATTTGGCACAAAACGGCGGTAATAAGCACAAAGGCCCAGAAAGCGGCGCACATCATGTTTTGTCTTGGGTATCGGGAACAAAGCAACTGCCATAGCCTTTTCAGGATCGGGCGAACACCGCTACTGCTGACAATATGGCCAAGGAATTTGAGCTCCTCGTATCCAAAATGACATTTTTCTGGCTTCAGAGATAGGCCGGCGGTCCGAATGGCCAGAAGGACCGCCTCAAGCCGCTCAATGTGCTGTTCAAAGGTCGTGGAAAAAACAACTACGTCGTCTAAATACACTAAACACGAGTGCCACTTGAGGTCACACAAAACTGTGTCCATCATTCGTTGGAATGTGGCTGGAGCGGAGCACAGTCCAAAAGGGAGAACTTTAAATTCGTAGAGACCGTCAGGTGTTATAAACGCCGTTTTTTCTCGGTCCCGTTCGTCTACTTCAATCTGCCAATATCCGCTACGGAGATCCATGGAAGAGAAGTAGCGGGCGTGGCGCAGGCGATCCAACGAGTCATCGATGCGAGGGAGAGGATATACGTCTTTTTTCGTGATCTTGTTCAGTTTGCGGTAGTCTACACAGAATCGTAGTGAACCATCTTTCTTCTTAACCAAGACAACAGGGGACGCCCAAGGACTTGTCGATGGTTGAATTACGTCGTCGTCGAGCATTTGTCTGACCAGATGACGAATGGCATCCTGTTCTTTCTGCGACACGCGGTAAGCGTGTTGGCGCACTGGTTGGACGTTGGGTTCAGTGATGATTCTGTGCTTTGTTAGAGGGGTCTGCCGGACTTTCGACGTAGTGGCAAAACAGTCACTAAAGGATGACAGGAGACCGAGGAGCCTTGCCCGCTTAGGTTGTTCCAACTGGCGATTGACGTTGAGGTGCCTAGTCACGTCGGCATCGCAGCTGCCCTCAGTCGAGATCGTCGTAACCAAAGGGAAGGTGTCCGACTCATCCAGTGGCTCGAAGTAAGCTATGGTGGCGCGCTTTGCAAAATGCCTGTATTCGCCACTGAAGTTCGTAACTAAAAGTGTAGTCTGGCCATTTCGGAGCTGAACGATACTTCGAGCGATGGCGACTTCCCGATCAAGCAATAACGTGAGGTTACCTTCGGCGATGCCCGTATTTGGCTGTCCCTGCGGGCACTCAACAAGGACGAAGATACTACTGCGAGGTGGTAACGTGACGCAATCATCGACCACGCGTAACGCCACGCCACGATGTTCGTCTTCGTCATCTCGGTCTGGCGAAACAGAGTTAGCGAAAGTGACGAACAAATCACGGATATTAATTATTGCTCCGTGTTCCTGAAGAAAATCCATGCCCAAAATGATCAGCCGAGAACATCTGGGCAAGACTAGGAATGACGCCACGAAAGCCGACGCACAAATCTCAAGCCTGGCGGTGCACCTTCCTATCGGTGATACTAGGTGTCCTCCAGCGGTGATCAGTTGTGGGCCGTCCCACGTTGTCAGCACCTTGCGTAGATGGGTGGCCAGTGGAGCACTCATCACCGAGTAATCAGCTCCCGTATCGACAAGTGCAGTCACCGGAAAACAGTCGACGGAAACGGTAATGGCAGCGGACGTTCTGTTGGCGGTTTCGGAAGGAGGCTTTAACGGTACGTCGTGAGGGGGGTGGCATCGGAGGAGGGTATTTTTCGGTTCGCGTGACAGCGGCCTCACCCCCGGAGGTCGCTGTTCTCAGTTTCCCCGGCGTGGACTTGCGCCACTGACACCAGGGGTCTCAGAGGCTGGTCGGGCGCGGTTTGTTAATGTGGGCCGACGGGGTGACGGCGACCGTGACGGTCGTCGCTGCGGGGCAGGAGGGAGATGGCTACTTTCCAAGTATTCTTCAATTTCTTGTGGCCGCTCACCGTAGCGTGGACAACGGGCATCCGGGTGGAATCCGCGTAGGCCTATTCGTCGATAGTAACAGTCGCGGTACACGTGTCCAGCTTCGCCACAGTGGTAGCACAAAGGACGATTGTCGGGAGCACGCCAGACGGTGGACTTCCGCGGGCCAGGACGAAAGTCGGCCTGCAAAGGCGGGCGGTGGGTTGGGCTTGGAAAACGTCGAGGGGCCCCAGCAGGTGGATGAAAACGCGCCGTCGAAGGCGCAGAGACCCGCAGGGCATCCGCGTAGGAAAGCGTGGGAGGTTCGGCTTGCAATGGTGGTGAGGTATGAACGAACTGCCTGATTTCGTTCCGAATGACATCTGTAAGAGCAGTGACACTCGGAGGTGACGCTGCATGAGATTTCTGCAGTTCTTCGCGGACAATCTGCCGTACGAGTTCCGTAAGGGACTCCCTGCCATCACTCCCTGGCACAAGCGAGCACGCAGCGGACATTGCGGTCTGGCGCTCATACTGCGACAACCGCTGTCGAAGCATGCGCTCCATGATTGTGGCCTCACGTATGAACTCTGACACCGTCGTAGGAGGGTTGCGCACGAGGCCCGCGAAAAGCTGCTCCTTTACGCCTCGCATTAACAGGCGTACTTTCTTTTCCTCCGTCATGAGGGGGTCAGCACGTCGAAACAATCGCGACATGTCTTCGACAAACATGGCGACGCTCTCGTTCGGCATTTGGAACCGCGAAGAAAGTGCCTGCTCCGCTCTCTCTTTGCGTTCGGGGTTGCTGAAGGCCTCACGAAGCTGCCGATGGAACTCTGGCCAACTGGTGAATGAAGCTTCGTGGTTCTCGTACCACACTCTTGCTGCGTCTACGAGGGAGATTTACACGTTCTTCAACTTACGGCGATTGTCCCAGTCATTGATGGCAGCGACCTGGTCGAAATGGTCGAGCCAGTCTTCCACATCCTCACTGGCATCGCCGTGGAATGGGTTGGGCGTGCGAGGCGTGTTGATGACACAAGGAACCGCAGCGAATGGGTCAAGCTCGGTTTGGGTTGCGGCTGTGGCAAACATTGTCCTCACGGAACTTGCCAGGGGACCGTACTGTGGTGGTAGACCTTGAAGGCGGCGGCTGCTGCGATGGATATCAGCAGACCCTAGTGCACTGGCGTTGGTTGCTTCTGGTCCAGGACCAGCAGACATAAGACGTCGCAGTACCCAGCACTTCCACCAGTCTGTCGCGAGAGGAAACGACGAACAGGAACTCGAAGCGAACGGTCGTTTACTCGGCCACAGCAGCCATTAACTTCTTCGTTCTCTTCCGCTGCCACCACTAGCGCGTGGCAATATTCATTTCACTCCAGCATCTATGCTTGGTTTAAAATTCGCAACTAAGGGTGTGCGAATATTCGAATATCTAATTCGAGTCGTGTAATACCTAATCGAATAATTCGATTCGACGTTCGAATAGCTAGTATTCGAAGTTTCGAATAATTCGACGCGACGAATACCTAAAACACGACAAAGGCCAATGATGCAACTATGTTAGGGTGGGCTGGTTAAACTAACGCTATCGATACAGAAGGCATTTCTTCAAAACTTTCACCGATGTCCTGGTTCAAGAACGAACGCATGTTTATTTTAAAGACGGTTGTCATTTCCTCACGTAAAAAAATGCACATGCGAGAAATGCCAAGCCCTTCGCAACTTCGCTTCCCAACGAAGGCGCGGACTTCTTGCGAAGTTCGGTCGCGTATACCGCAAGCGCTGTAAAGCATCCCGACTTTAGCCCACCAAAAATTCGGTGATTAGCTTCACGTGTGAAAATTACTTCACCCCTGTGCAGTCGCCACTGCCGGCCCGCACTACTTGTTCAGAGACTCCTGTCATTCCGGCACACAGTTTGTGTGCCGGAATGACAGGAGAATGCACGGTGTTACTTCCTGTTTCTCGGAGAACACGGAAACACACACACGCACGCACGCACACGCACACGCACACGCACACACACACGCACGCACACGCACACACACACACGCACGCACGCACACACAAAAAAAAAACACGAAACACGGGAAAAGTTCGCTGGACAAATTGCTGCCAGTGAGAATGGGGGGAAGCTGGCTGTGGCTGACAAAGAAAGAAGCCAAATAGGAAAAGAGAAAAGAGTTCAACAAAGCGAAATATTATCAAAACAGTGACTGAAGAACCGACGCGAAAATTAGGCGGACTGCACGACAAGGGCACGGCGGCCATTACCGCTGCTGCAAGTCAATTCTTTTCCGGTTATCTTCGGTGGAACTCGGTCATGCACGTGTAACGGTAGTGGGTGGGAACATGGCTGCTTTTTTCGCGCTCGCCGACAGAAAGCAGGGAGTCGTTCTGTCGGTCCAAACTTTGACAAAAGGGTGCGACAGGTGCAAGTGAGGGCGGAGTGGAAGAACGTGCCACAATCCATCAACGTCGAGAACTCCCTGCTCGTGGAATGAGTCCTACGGGCTGGTTCTGTACTGTTGGCTCTGCCTGCAAAAGGAAAAGAACACACACACACAAACGAAATACTAAGTGCATCTGAAAGAAGGAATAAAAGCGTCGAGGAAAAATACATCGCAGTTATGATGACCGAAAGGCGCGAAGTTCCCCAGAAAAACCCTTTTATTATACATGTCTTGGAGATACTGGCTCCGCAGGTGCTGCGCGCTGATTTTACTCTCTCTCTCTCTCTGTGTGTGTGTGTGTGTGTGTGTGTGTGTGTGTGTGTGTGTGTGTGTGTGTGTGTGTGTGTGTGTGTGTGTGTGTGTGTGTGTGTGTGTGTGTGTGTGTGTGTGTGTGTGTGTGTGTGTGTGTGTGTGTGTGTGTGTGTGTGTGTGTGTGTGTGTGTGTGTGTGTGTGTGTGTGTGTGTGTGTGTGTGTGTGTGTGTGTGTGTGTGTGTGTGTGTGTGTGTGTGTGTGTGTGTGTGTGTGTGTGTGTGTGTGTGTGTGTGTGTGTGTGTGTGTGTGTGTGTGTGTGCGCGCGCGCGATGCATATTATGCGTATGATCGTCTTTATTAAGATTATATACAATGCGAAATATGTTGCAACGATTGCGTTTATGCGCTGCGCGTTGTTACACGTTTGATATTTTTAATTTTCAATTATGGAATCCCAAAGTATGCCTAATCGTGAACAACAGTCCAAATCTATCTCTCTGTCTCTCATGACGTCACATAATATTACTACACAATTTTTTTTTCCTTTCGCATGCCCCGTTGCCTGGTGATGCACAGTAGTGACTGCGGCATCTTATATGTCCAAGTTCAATAGGCTATGTTTGCCACGTTCCGACCTTTTGTTCCCGTCCCACCTGGAACTTTCTGTCGAGGCACGTTGACATTACTCTGCTAATGTTCCTGCAAAATAGGTACAAGGAACTGCACTCTTGGGCCAGAGGGCTCATAAGACAGGAAAGCACTGCCGGTAGTTGCTGTGCCTGTACCTTTGCTCACATTATGGCTGTTACTCGCTAATAGCTATACGTTTCCCGACCCCCCGAGTACGTGTATACCTCATAACGTTGGCATGCAAAGTGAACCATGCGGAACATGCATGCTGGACGCGCTCAACGTTACCTCCGATCGGTGTACCTCACGTACCTAATCGTGTGCGGCAGTATAGCGCTAGTGGCGTTGCTTACTCCCTTCAAAGTCATTATTTCATTATTGTGGATTTATGCTATTCTATAGCCGCGTTCTGGTGCAGCGAAAACGAGAACTGGTGCAATAAATGTTTCGCAACTAGGGGAGCTATAAATAGCGCAATCGATATACTAAGACAACGCCCAGTGTTTGTTCACACAGAGATAAACATCAACGAGGAGAAAAGGTTTACGGATGTGCGGAGACAGTTAAGAGAATTAGTAATGTTGAAGCGACATCAGTGCAACCGAGCACACTTGCGAGAATAACAAAAGCAAAACGTTGCCGAGTCCTTCGAGGTAGAAAATTATTTCCCTACGTTCGAAAGCGGCATTTGTTTAGAACCTTATGTTGCTTTCGAAATAAAAGAAAAAACCCAGCAAATGCGAAGAAGAATAAATAAATGAACGTTCATCTTCAATAACCTCAATGGCTTTCTGATCACTTCGCAATTTTCCCTTCACTTCTTTTCACTTCTCTCTCCCTTCCTTCCAATTCTCTCTCCCTCTTTACTCTTCTCTCCTGAAGACGCTATGGAAATGATGTTCACGCTTCTTGCGCCTTTCGGGCTGCGAAGACTACGTCTTCAGTCTTCCAGTGCGAACAATATCGCGCCTGGTAACACCCCAAAGAATCGACAGGTCAAAAGCAGCATATTCAACAGCTTTTTACAGTGTCCATTTTTACAGCCTTTTACGGGTCCAGCCTTTTACGGTGTCCATCGAAGTTTGCTCAACGCCTCGTGATGTTTTTCAGTTGCAAGAAAATAAGCATACCGCACTCCTCATAACGACGAAAAGTTATAACAATGAACCATGCAGCCTGGTTCACGACGCCTTTTGTATGAGAAAAGTTAATGAGAACTTTGTGAGCATTGTCGCTGTCGTGCTTTCGCAAACGGAGAGATGGCATCCTGTTTTGAAAACTTACCCCCTTGGTATATTACTGTTAAGTGGCATCATGCACGCTCCACATTCCTTGATTCAGCGTCTGTTGACGCATGTTCACTGCGTATAAAAAGCCTGTTCTTTCTGTACAATAAATTTAGCTGAAGGCCAGCGTTCTTACTGCCCCTTCTTCTTTCAGTGTCGGCGTGTTATTGTATTTTTTTTTTTTTTCACATTTCGCTTAACCGCTCGGAAAGCATCAAAGCACACAGTGAGAGCACGTTGCTTACCTGCCATCCTCCAATTTTCCCTTATATTCACAGTTCCACGTTGCTATAAAGCGCGACATCCAGGCAATGGTTGGACTTCGAGGCCCTGTTACTTTTCATCCACAGCGGTCTGACATCCCCTTCGGAAGTGAACATGACAGTTTGATTTTCTCGTTCAGCCAGCATCATCCGCGCATGCCAGGGGTCCCGCACTTTTCGAAGCAAGAGCGAGTCTCTCTCTTTCTTAACGCACTATCGCAGCCGCAAAAACATGAACGACGTGGTCATGACAGAGCTCTGATCGCGAAACCGAGTGCGTAATACAAAAATGCACGCCTGTCTCGGTGAACTAGCGTCACGGTAAGCACGCGCTTTGCAGTAGCGAACCCAACGATGTTTTCCTCGTGTGGCGGTCTTGTTATTATTTACGAGTTGCTATATAAGGCAGACATAAAGAAACTGTGAACCGATGATGCGTCCTTTCTCGCTGCGTGTGCGCCTCTGGGATGTGACACTGGTGTAGCGATCTTCTGACGAACAGTTTACTGTGCCTCGTGGGAACGCGATTCTTATGGTAGGGAGACTGCTGGTGTGATTCCGAATATTTGAGAAGGTTCGCACGGGACAAGAAAGAAAAACAGATTATGCGTCGTGTTTTGAGTGTGTTTGCTCTTGGGGTAAGAGGGAGACTGCAAATGGTGCTTAGAAGGAAAACTTGGAAAAAAAGGCGCTCTCCCCCACCCTCATGTTTGCCTTCGTACCGCCTCTGGCACAAAGTTTTAACTTTTTTTTTCGAACTGGTGCGCAGCAGGGAAGGGAAAATGACAGAGACGGAGAGCCTGAGGCTTACTATACGTGCGTTACAATACACCGACGAGGTAAAATAAAAGATTAATGCAGCTTGCACGTGTGGTGCCAAGACTGAAGGAAGTGCGGAGCCTGGCCGCCTTCTTTGTTGCTCTTCGGTTTTCTTTTTTCTTTCCTCTTCTCTTTCTCTCTTTTTCTCTTTTTTGCACGTTTTTCAGTGTTCTTTCTTTTTATCTATTTATTTCTTCCTCTTTCTTTATCTATGTCTTTCTCTTTCTTTCTCACTCTATTTTTCTTCCTATTTTTTCTATTTCTCTCTCTATTTCCCGATTCCTTCCTGTTTTTTTTTCAACTTTTATTCGTGGTTAAGCCTGCGTTACGCCAAGCGACGACAGCATACGACACAGCCCGGGCCCCTCAAGTGCTCCGCACTTATAGTTACGGCGCTAGAGGAACAACAGCAAGAAGAATTCTGCTTGGCGCGAGCGTGCGCTGAATATGCTACAGATGGCTATACGCTATTCGTGGTTTTGGCTGCGTTACTCCAAGCGTCGCCGACAGCATAAGACAGCATACGGCCCTCTAAAGTGATTGTCACTTACAAAAAATGCCCCCACCTCTCCGAAGGGAATCGTGAGGAAATGCGAATGCATTTCGCGCGCGCTTCACTCCATTTATATATGGTGGTTGTGGTTCGAAGAAGGAAAATGCGCCTAATTTCTGCAGTCGGTCGGGAGCACGGCGCAGAATTTTTTTTGTTTTTTTTCTGTTTTTTTTTATTTTTCCTTTCATTGTTTTTTTTACTTTTTTTGTTCTTTTTCTTTCTTTTTTTTCTTTTTTTTTCTTTTCTTAAATTTTTTTCATATATAGCTCCGCCGAGCTCCCGCGATGCGAGCGCCCTCACACACCAGAGCGCGCTCCTCCTCTCCACTCACTCTCCGCTACACTGTAAACCGTTTCACACCCTTAAGGGTGGGTTTTCGATAAAACACCCATCGGACACCCATTTTTTTTTTGCCAAGATTATCCAAAAGGGTGGAATTTCACGTAAACCACCCTTTGCGCACCTTTTTTTTCATTTTTTGGGTGTACTATAGGTGTATGATCACAAATTACACCCTAGGGTGTATGTTCACAAATTCCACCCAAGGGTGTTTCTTTAAATGTTACACCTATTGTTTTTTTTGTTTTTTTTAGATGCATCATTACGTATCACATGCCAACGGATACAATCAAACCGCATAGCAACTTTTCGGTGAAAAGATCGATGTTTCGGCTTTTGTTTTCATTTCACTTTTTATTCGCCGACATATACCGCGCTATATACCACATTTAATATACCACTCTCTTGTTTGCATTATTCACAAGATTCCTCACACGTTCAACATGGGTTGACTTTGTGTGATTCATACTAAAAAAGTATTTTGCAGCCCCTCGTAACCATTCATCATTCTCACGGAAATGATGGTAAAAGAGATGGTGTTGCGCTTAAACATATATCATGAAACGATTACACACTGTTTTCGACAGGTCATCATGCGCGTTTTCTAATTTGAAATCACAATGAGCTTTTCTTTTAGAACACCTGTTTTATTTACAGTGGGGTGCATATATTCCTGTACATTGAAGTATTTCACATCAATTCACAAGTGACTGATTTTACCAGTGAGTTATATTTAAACTTATGATCACGAATCAGCTCAAAGTGACAGTATGCCGCGTACGTATTACCATGAAACTAGGCATGTTTACATTGAACTGTCTGAGCTCACTCTGCTGCAGCTGCTGTACACGCATGGCACGCCGCAGCACAGTTTAGGCGCACACCCGCTAAGCACAAATGAACTTCTCTAATGGGACGCATGACTGTGCGGGCGCTTTATTTTTCATTTTCTTTTTTTTTCTTTTTTTCTCGAGGAACCCTCGTGGGTCGTACATTGTACGCGGGAGCGATCACAGACGACACTAGTACAATGTACCCGTGCCACAAGAAGGAGGAACGGCAGTTGACTTGTGGCATTGTGATTGACAGGTTCATGATTTCTTGTTGCGCTGCGAATGACGAAACGAGGACGATACAGGGACTACAGGACAGGTGGTGCGCAAACTCACTCATTCGCAGCACAACAAGAAACCATGAACCACCACCAACTAGCCCAATTCATCGCTCTGCTAAATGTGTTTGACAGCCCTTACCATTGCCTTACAATGCACACAGTGATAGCACATTCGTGTGCTTGCACGAAATTCACCACATGAAATAAAAGCAAGCTTCATTGCTACTGCGTCGGTAAAAAGAGAGTATTCTCCAAGATATCTTATCAGCGTTTGCTGAATGGTGGAATGTTATTTAAAAAACAGGCTGTTAGCACAGCAGGGGCGTGGCCAGACTTTATGCAGAAGCGGGGGGGGGGGGGGGGGGAGAAGGGGTCCGACCCCTCTGTATGTTAGTACATTTTTGCCAGTGCTTGCACACATGCGGGTCCAAATAAACGTAGAAAAGGGCGGGGGGTGAGTCGAATACCGAACACCACTCCCTCCCCCCCCCCCCCGCCCTTCTCTAGCCTCCTAGTTATATCTATTATGCACAGGTAACGCAATTTTAACTCCAACTCGTCGAAACAATGCCCCGACGACGCTCTACTCGGAAAAAAGAAAAATGTGAATCTCGAAGGCTACGAATTTGCCACTTGCACACGTCAGCAGTAGCTGAAAAAAAAAGAAAACCCCGCTTTAAAGCTCTACTAGCACAAACATGTTGTTAAACATAACATATTGCAATACGTCTTGGTTTTTTGTTTTGAAAGATTATTATAAACCGGCGCTGCTAAAGTCAATTCGCTGGTATAGCGATATTAATCTCGGAGGCGATGACTTTCGGTTTCGGACTCGGGGCAACTGCGCGTCACGATCATCATCAACAGGCGACCTTTGAATCTGTTGTTGACATGTCGTGTGCGCGTTTGCTGCATGCTAACGGTGGCGGATTGTTCATCGATTCACCTGCTTTCTTTTGGATGTGTGCTTCGACGGCTTCCACGGTGACGTAGTTCACGCGTACAAAAGATATAGTGCGTGTCACTGCAATCTCCGAATCCGTCGTGGATCGGCAAGTACGGAACAACGACTTCGGTGCGGCGCAGTGCGTCTCCTCTGTCAACGGCTTCCGTTGAAGCTAGTGCTCGCCGCAAGCTGAGTGCTTCCGATCAAGCATTCAACGAAGTGTACGCTGGGGGCCACTAGGAGAGCGCTTTTGGATTTGGTCCTATTGCTGAAAAGGTAAGCTTTCGTGCTTGCGAGCAACGAAGCGCTACAAGTGCATGCCTGCCAACTCTCCCGATTTGCCCGCAGGACTCCTGAATTTCGGCGAACTTAGCCTTCTCTACGTTTACGTAAAGAAAATAACGATGACAAATGAGAGAGGTTCTAAAATTTTTTGAACGTTCTATGGTATCCGCTATGCATGGTACTTTGCTGTCATGCGAAAGAACGTACACGCGTCGGCAAAATAAGTCGGGACGGGCGAGCGGCGACCAGAATCAGATAAAGGCTGAACCACATGCAGCGTTTTTTCCGGCGTTTTCTGACGTTGCGTCTCTCGGCGTCATGAAAGCAACGCCGCCAGAGAGGGCGGCCAACCACATGGAAAGCGCTGAGGCCAGCGCCAGCGCAGCGTCACACATTCGACCAAAGGGGATGAACTTGATACCTCGCAAAGCAGTGTGAAGTATCCGTCACTTCACCAACAAAAATATTCCTGATTACAAGTTTTATGTCTAATTTGCTGTTCTGTAGTGAGGGAAACGAATCACAGTGCCGCCGAAAGGCTTTTTGTTTGTTTTACTTGTAACGCCACCTATTGAGCATAAGAAGAACCACAAACTCGTAATATATGGCCTCTGAGCTTGAAGTTGTCGCCCGTTTTTGAGGCCACGCATTCGGCCAATAGACTCAGGCCTGCTAAGCCTACCGACGAACTTGAGCATGGCGCTCGCAAACTGTTCGAAGAAATCACGAGCGCTTGCTGTCGAAGCTTCTGAGGGACAGGTTAAGTCAAATACAAGCATCACTTGAGAACTTGCGGGTCACACAGAGCACGGCGACGACCTAATAGATCTGAGGCGGGTGGCAGCCATTTTGGCAGCTGCTACGGCGCCGTTACGTAGCGGAAGTCGCTGCCAACCGCGCGCTGATTGGTTCTCCGTCCATCGAACGGCTTCCGGCGTCGACGCCGACGCTGCAGATGTCTGGACCGTCCAGAAGTGGACGTTTCGGCCACCGTCACCAGTAGCGCCGACGCCCAGTGACGCCGGCGTACGAAACGCCGGGAAAACGCCGGCAAAAACGCTGCATATAGTTCGGCCTTAAAGCTGCATCGCCGCGCCGTTTAACGTCTGACGAGACATCGCAGTGCGCGTGCGCGTCCTTTCACGCTCGTAGCCATGTCTTTTTACGAGCTTGCAGCAGGCTAGGGTGATTACATGTAGCGTTTTGCGGTTGGGGTCGCTTTCTTTGTTCAGTCCATCACGCGCAAAGTTCGCCGGTTGCACGCTGACAGGGAGTAGTACACCGCTCGCCTCGCATTTGTCGACAGATCACGCGTAGCAGCCGGACCTTGTCTGGTAATCGTATGCTAGTAAAGTGAAGCATGTTTTCGGCTCGACTTCTGTTCGTTTTTGGTGCCCTCGTTCGCATTTCAGTACGACTAAAAAAAAAAAACATGCATAGAAGGGAACTAATTCTGCATATGTGGCACCGGTTTGTCACTGAGACAAGATATGTTATCTTAAAAATCGTGAAAGTGAGCACCGCGCGCTTCGCGCCAACCGTGCCCCCGTCGAACTGAGCGCGTGACAGATGGAACATGGAAAGCGCCCCTACCGCAAAACGCTGCATTTATTCAGCTATTGCGCTGCAAGCGCGTACAAAGACATCGCTGCGAGCGTGAAAGGACGCGCACGCGCACTGCGATGTTTCGGCAGACGTCAGACGGCGCGGCGATGCAGTTTTATCTGATTGTGGTCGCCAGTCGCGCGTCCCAACTTATTTTGCCGACGGGTGTACGTACTAAGATTAGGAAGGGGCTACTCGCTGTCAGGTGAACACGGCAAACTATGTCCCTTCATTGCACGCGCCGTATAATTGCGTGTACCAGTACCATCGCTGACGTCACAGAACTGTACTGGACATCATTACTAGTTGTATGTAAGATTACTGCATTCCTCAATAGCAATAACGAAAGGCAGCCAAGCAACAGCATCCGCGTACGCAGGGTTCCCCTTCTGTGGGGGGTGAAGGTTCGTCGCAGCCCCCCCCCCCCCCCCTACCTATTATGTCAATTTATGGAGCCGCCTTCGCCCCCCACCCGCCCCTCCCCCCCCCGCGCCACTTTCTTTCACCTTTGAGGTCCCCAGATTGGCAGGTATCCGGGTCACGAGAATCCGGGTCCGAGCTAGTTGGTAAAGCGACATGCTGAAACTGATAAGTGCACCAAGACAAGGTAAAACTCGCAGAGAGCTACTTCCTACTGATATTTATTGCAAAACGAAGACGCCATATATGTGGTTTTCTTCGCTCATCACATGGTAAAACGTATGCTTGAGAACACATGATATCGAAAAATTTTTCTTATGCATGTAGCCTTGCTTATTTCTCTAAAGATCAAAAATGTTAACATTCGCACAAATGCAGGGCAACGAAGCAAAAATGTCTTGATATCATACAGGAATAGTTTTTGACCAAACACACGAATATGCTATCGAAGGCAAAATTGACTATGAAATTAATGGTGACATGAAATTAATGTGGGTTTCAAAGTAGCAGCCAGCACAAATGAATAGGAATGAAGCAACAAGGAATGGGACCTGAAAACGGTGTGCATCAAGAGGTAAAACCTAACTGAAGAAAAAAAAGGGAGGTTGCCAGAAGATAACAACGAAATCCATTGGTTTTGCAACAACGCAAACACTTTCTTCGAGAGCGACATTGGAGCGCTCGGTCAAAAAACTTTTCCTCCATGATAGCTAGAGATCTTATCTTTGTCATCCTGGTTCCGTGCAAATGTTCAGATTTACAATATTTAGCGAAATAAGCTAGGCTAAAAAAATTGCAAAAATTTTTCAGTGGCCTCTGTTCTGATGCATGGGATGTTACCACATCATAGCAAAAAAAAAAAACTACACATATGGCGTGTTAATTTCACAGTACCAGTTGGAAGTACCACTCTTTGTGTTTGTTCTCGTTGTCCTTTTCTTGCTGCGCTTACCGTTTTCAGTACGCAAGTGTGTCTTTCAGGTCTCTCATGTGCTGCTGTGTTAATTATGACACTTTTATTTGCTTCATTCATGTCGATATTGAGTTACCAACTCGCCCAGGCCACCACTTAATATATCGCCTTCCACATGTGACTGTCTCCGACTTAGTGCGCGTCCTTGTTTTTGCAGTGCACTAATCACGTGTCTATTTGCCAGTTGCTTGCAGCCACATTTGCTAAGAGCATGGGCTTCCTCCTGTTTCCAGCTGCCATCTTTGTATTTGAATCGTTTAAGTAGTAGTGACACGATTTCGAGCCCTCGCAAAACGGACATTTATCGTTTTCTTGGCATGCAGTTTTAACACTCCTCCACACCGGAGTCAGACACCACGTATCAAATATTTTACTGAAATACAAATAGACGTGAACCTTCGAGGAAGAAAATTAAAGACAGAACAGAAAGGGCGTCAGTCACACGCGGGAGCGTCAGTCAGCGCTCCCACGTTTAAATGCACGTATATACCCTACAGAGTGGACAGTGGGATGACCGCCACCGTAGCTCA